>JARSSU010007235.1:0-21037 GCA_029619165.1 Eurosta solidaginis | reverse complement strand
CACATACCTATTTACTTACGTCCTATTCGATTTGCCTGAAATTTGGTATATAAATTTGCCTATATTAGTGTTTACGATCCTTTTTTCCGGCCAGAGACGGACTGGGACTGGATTAGGACTAGGACTGGGACTGAGACTCGGAGTGGGACTGGGACTGGAAAAAAAGGGATAGACTGAGAGAGAGATAGAATGAGACGAGATGGAGATAGATGAAGCGAAAAGACGGAAGGAGGGGTGAATTAAAAGACTAGGAAAAAGTGGAGAAGGGGAGGGCAGAGTTAGACGGAAAAAGCTTTTTAAAATGTATGCAGGTAGACCAAATTTAGGGCAGAACAACGTCTGCCGGGTCTGCTAGTTTATGTTATGGGTATTCCATCCATTTCGACGCAATTTTGAACCGACCCCGTTTAGAATTGGCTGAAAGTTTTTCTTCTTAGTTATGAATGAATGGCGGCCACCGTGGTGTGATGGTAGCGTGCTCCGCCTATCACGCCGTATGCCCTGGGTTCAACTCCTGGGCAAAGCAACATCAAAATTTTAGAAATAAGATTTTTCAATTATAGAAGAAAAATTTTCTAAGCGGGGTCGCCCCTCGGCAGTGTCTGGCAAGCGCTCCGATTGTATTTCTGCCATGAAAAGCTCTCAGTGAAAACTCATCTGCCTTGCAGATGCCGTTCGGAGTCGGCATAAACATGTAGGTCCCGTCCGGCCAATTTGTAGGGAAAAATCAAGAGGAGCACGACGCAAATTGGAAGAGAAGCTCGGCCTTAGATCTCTTCGGAGTTATCGCGCCTTACATTTATATGAATTTAAAAAAATGGTGTTTTTTCAAAATGCTATAAATTTTTCAAAATTGACCGTTTGGGATCTTTTTCTTTTTTTGTAAGTTTTCAGTTTTTCGAGATTTTCTAATTTCGCCATCTCATAAAAACTTCAATCAATTCTGCAATCATCCCCACTAATCCCGGAGTGGGCCGATAATATTTAATTGAAAAAAAACTTTAAAATTGTTTCGTATTTGTTCCGAAAGGTACATTTAAAAACAAATTTAAAAAAAAAGATCCTAAACGGTCAATTTTTGAAAAAGTTATAGCATTTTGAAAAAACACGGTAAATTCATAACTTATTTTGAGTTGGACACCGTTTTTGTTTTCAAAATGCTATAAATTTTTCAAAAATTGACCGTTTGAACTCTTTTTTTTTAAATTTGTTTTTTAATGTACTTTTCGGAAAACATACAAAAAAATGTTTAAAGTTTTTTTTCAATAAAATATTATCGGCCCACTCCGGGGCTAGTGGGGAGGATGCAGAATTGATTGAAGTTTTTATGAGATGGCGAAATCGAAAAATCTCGAAAAACTGAAAAATTACAAAAAAAACTTTAAAAATTTTTGGTATTTTTCCGAAAAAAAGATCCCAAACGATCAATTTTTGAAAAAGTTATAGCATTTTGAAAAAAAACACCATTTTTTTTTAAATTCATAACTTTTTTTGAGTTGGATGAAAAAATTTTAAAAATTCTGAAAAACGTCTTTCGTAAGCTAGAAAAAGAAGAAAAACTTTCAGCCAATTCTAAAGGTGTCGGATTCAAAATTGGTCGAAATGGGATGGAATACCCCATATATATCAGTCCTAAGCGCAGTTGACATAAGTGTGGCTGCTTACCGTCCCCCTATGCATCCGATTAGCATCAATTTAGAGTTAGTCTTTAAACCTGAATTGCGAAATTGTCGCCTTATGTGACTGCCTTCCATTTTTCTGCAGTGATGTATTAATTATGTAGCCGGCCTTACCCCTGCAATATGACCTTTATGTCTTAAATTTTGCAATCGCTGAAACGAATCTGAAGTAAAACTTCCACAAGTAGTTTGCATGCATTGGCAAAACCTTTAATGAGCTTACTGAGTTGTAAGCTCGAATCACGCTACTCAAAATCAATGCTGAATATTTTATTAAAAATATCTTTATGAAAAGTAGAAGTGCCATTTTCTAGTAAGCTTAAAAGTTTAGAATAAACATTTCAAAAGTGAGCGCAGATTTCAAAAGCTGCTAATTAGCTTAACTTTTAAGCAAAATTACAGTTAAAAGAAAAAATCGAAATAAGAAAAATTAGTAAATGACAGCGAATTAAAATCATCAACGTAATGCAGCTGGGGATTGCAGCTCAACGTAAAACAAAACTGTGTGACTGTGAAAGTTTTTGCTATTCTACGAAATGTAACCAAAAAAGGTGTCAAAAAAAAAGATGTACTAAAGGTACACACAAAGTAAGTGCTGCTGCTCAAAAAAGAGAAGCAAAAGAGGTCGCAGTGGGCATGCGCGCGATACTTTGGTAAACACTTTTGCAAGTTGAGTGGTGGGGAGAACGAAACGACTGCGATTACCAACTATCGCTTGCAGCAAAAGGCTAAATATAGTTTGGGCTTTCAACTAATTGCATAAGTATATGTGTGCGTGTGTGCATGAATGTTAAGAAAAACTATAAGTTTGCCTTGTGCGCGCGAAAAGTTCCTTTCTCGGTTGAAGAGCGCAAACGAGCGCTGAAAACTTATGCATTCTCATCTTTTGCCAAAAACGCCTAAAGCTGTGCAACAATCAACACACATAGGAAGCCAGTAAAATTTAATGAAGAAGTGACAATAAAGGGTGTTTCGCTATGAATGTGTTTGATGATTTTTATTGAAGGTAAAAGAACTGAGTTTGTAGGCAGTATGGTTTTTGGGTGAATTAGCCATGCATTGTATAGTACCGCTGGCAAAAGAGAGGCATAGCATCAAAGGTGGTATATCTGAATATGGTCTGAAAACACGTCGAAAAAAAATTGATAGAACGGAACAAGTTGAGCTGTATTAACTTTTATAAAAGCTCTACACCGGGGAGCTGTTTAAAATCTTATGTCATCTTCAGTTTTTGGAATACTGAAGCTTTTGTGCAAGAAGCCATCTTAGGGTAGAGAACAGAGCTCAATCAAATCCTTCTACCTGCCACATTACACAAAAATGTTATTTGTCCTTTCAATTACCAAGTGCCAGTTCAGTGACAACATCTTCCAAGACTTTTCCTAATAAGTTACAGTATAATCAATCACGCTCACTTAAGCCCCCAGCGGATTAGGGGGTTAGAATATACCGGCGGTAGGTATGCCTGTCGTAAAAGGCGACTAAAATACCAAATAGATTCAAGGGGTTGTGTAGCGCAACACTTACAAGGGGTTGCCAGCCAATATATAGCTTCTCCAAACCAATTGTTAACTTCACCTATCCGTGACGATCCTGTTTCATTAACAGCAGAGGCTCTGGCGACACCAAACTCCTCATAGATCTAGGAAGTGGGAGCGCAGGATGGCCTAGAAGGTCGCATGTGGTCAAACCAAACAGTTCCCTAGATGGTCGGGCTTGGTACCGGAACGTACCAAATCTGCATACGGTAAATGATCATCAACATCGATAACACTCCCCAAGTCCTTCGGGAAATGTCGTTAACGCTACAAAATCAACAACAACAACGCTCACTTAAGAGCGTAGAACAACCAGAGCTGCCACTATCCAAAATTATAACTTAGCTTAAAAATATTATGAGCCCCATTTTGACTGTATCTACTCCTTAAACAATAAAGGAGCTCACCATTAGCCTTATGGACTTCGTGAAAATAAAATATCACCGTAGTGCAGCTATGCTTCTTCATTCGTGTATAAATTTCAATATTAAAGTAGACTTCTTATGTAAATTAGCAGGAGACCTTCCGGTGCTCAACGAAGGTATGTACTTTAATTA
Source organism: Eurosta solidaginis (assembly GCA_029619165.1). Lineage (NCBI taxonomy): Eukaryota > Metazoa > Arthropoda > Insecta > Diptera > Tephritidae > Eurosta > Eurosta solidaginis. The sequence continues at coordinate 17,263 of JARSSU010007235.1, read as the reverse complement.
AGTATAAAGATATCCCTAGGGTGTTTGGGCGGTACTACTAAGTAGAGGAAGCGGTGTTGTCCAGCGGCATCGCCAGCATTATATAGGTGTTTTTTCAGTCTCGCTGCAGGTGACTATCCACAGTGAGCTTATTTTCCACCAAAGAAATATCTATTACTGTAGGTAACATATATGCACCATCGAAGGAGAGCTCTGTTTTAGCATCCACGGCCACAGATAAACTCTTTTAGGCCTTGCATTTTATCCGACACGCCCATCTCTAGATATCAGAGACTGGTATGCATTCCTACCAACATTGAGCCAAGACCGTGGTCGCTTACTGTTATAACGTCACCCGCTAGAAAAAAAAATACTTTCAAGAACTTGAGAAATTCATACCCGCATCAAAGTAACAGTTTTTTTTCTAGTCAAATATGCAAATTGGGATTTTCTTCCCTAAAAATTACATAATCTGCAGCTCCCCCTAATATTTATCGTTTCTTTGATCCAACCAATCCAGCATTGTCACTCGTATTTCGGAATTTGGTTGTAGATACTTCAGGTATCCGTCTGCGTTGATGAAGGCTTAAGGGTCTTTGAATACTTTTGCGACCTTTATTGGCAAATACACCGCGGGACAATCAGAATCGAATCTTTAATATATGTATTAAAAACACCCCCGAGATCCACTACCGTTTATTTTACTAAGTTCTCCTTGCAAATTAGCGCAGTCTGTTTGCGTATTTCTATGTGTAGGGACATAGCCTTAAAGTTTTGCCACATATAACTCAAGTAGGTTTGGGTGTTAGAACGTTTGAGTAGTAGGTCATTGAATAGCAGGTGGCTAGTATGAAGGTTGATACTGTCTGACTCTCCCGTTTGCATGACGAATACTGGGCGGGACATTTGTCTTACATTAGCTAAAGCTACAAGTATTGCGTGCATAGGTTCAAGGGAAGCTCCATGGCATGGCAAGGACACAATTTCTCTAGAGGATGGAGATTATATCGCATATCTAGATGTAATAATTTATGTTTGGTGGCTGGAGCTTTATTGATAAAGTTTTCAAATAAAATTATCAGACTCTTTGAAGAAGACGTGAAAGCATCAAAAACCTAGGTAAGGAATGAAATTAAGTTTTCATTCTCAACAACTGGCTATAAACTCCAACCGAGGAAAAAATGAAGGGAGTTTTTCGGTCAGTAGGGGCGTTGGTATAAACCGAGAAATCCGCAGAATTTATAGGGCAAGTGGCTTCATGAGCTGAAAAGCCTTTGTTGGTTCCAATACCTCAATAATTTCGCCTGCTTGCATGATCCTCAGCGCTTTTGTTAGTTAAAAAGTCCACACTGATTGCAATTCCTTTATGTAGTTATAAGGTATATTTTCCAAATGGACAGAGGTCAAAAACATCATTTCATATGTGGCAAACTCACTGTAACATTTCAGCACTTTTTGCAACATCCTTTATAATTTTAAACAAGACATCATACCCTACACTGACTTGCGAATCAAATGAAAACTTTAGAGCCGACCTGCTCAACTTGCAACATACAACTTGCAACTTTTGCGGAAGGAAAAGTTTTATTTGTTTTTGGCAGAGCTTTTTGTTGAAATATGTTAGTGACAATTTTGAAATTCCCCGCTAAAGCCAAAGGTAGAAAAAATTTAATTTTGTGGTTAAAAAACTGCTCTTACTTGCACCAAATACACAATCCTGCCACAAGGGAAGGCAACTGAGCTGTGAGTTTATGCAAAATTGCAATGCCACAAACGGGTAAATGGGAATTCGTAGAGCACAGAAAAGGTGTGACAAGAGCGAAAAGATGATGCCAAGAAAAGTACAGAAATATGAAGGAAGAATGCTAAACAACAGTGAATAAAACTTAAATAAAACTAAAACCGCGACCTCGAAGTGCATGTATGTACGTGCACCCAAACAAGCAACCCAGTGACATGTAACTTAATTTACGCAAATGTGTTGCAAAGCTTTCTTTCTTCAAGATTTTGTAGCATTTATCTGCTAGCACAGCTTGCTTGTCCTGCTTTCTTTGCGCGAAAGCAGCGAATTATTATTGAGATGATGCGTTTCTATTTCATTTTTTTGTTCTCTGAATAAATATCATGTCGCTAAGTATAAGTGACCTAAAAGTATGTGGTGCAAATATTTGTGTATGTCAGTGCGTCGTTCCTAGCTATAAACTGTATTATGGTGTGTGCGCTAGTTTATTTGCATACCCTGTAGGGAAAATCACGGCCTATGAACTGTTCCACCTTCAGTGCTTTCGGAACTTATACTCGTACTTAAAATGTGCTTCGGATGTAACTTATAAGCATATTTAAGATTGTGATAGCAAATGTATACACAGGGTTGAGTTTTCAACACTATAAGATAACAGTTTCAGCTCCTGTGTAATTTTCTACGACAATAAAATAAAATGTAAAGCGCGATAACCTCCGAAGAGATTTTAGGCCGAGCTTCTGTTCCAATTTGCATCGTGCTCCTTTTAATTTTTGCTATAAATTGGCGTGACAAGACCTACGTGTTTTATGCCACTCCGAACGGTATCTGCAAGGCAGATGAGTTTTCCTGAAAGCTTTTCATGGCAGAAATACACTCGGAGTGCTGGCCAAATACTGCCGAAAAGCGACCCCGCTTAGGAAAAAATTTTCTTCTAATTGAAAAAACTTGTTTCTAAGATTTTGATGTTGCTTTTCCCGGGCCGTGAAGCCAGGATCTTCGGTGTGGATGGCGGAGCACGCTACCATCACAGCACGGCGACGTGCAAATTTGACATTTCTGTCATTAGATAAACTTAGTTAAAATTTCAGTCAACTTCTAAGTGTAGACGACAGCATACCAAAACATAAAATATCGATTCTAGAACAATCCTACTCGCTAATCCTATATATCAGAAATTTCATACGAGGGATATCGTTAGCTGTGCATGAGCGCAAGGGAAGGCGGTAGCTGTAGTGTTTAACAATGTTAAGTAAAGGAAAAATTACAATGCGAGATGAGCAAAATACGATACGAAACTGGCCGAGAAAAGAACAGAGATTTCCAGGAGAAAAAATTTTTATTATGCCAGACTGTACAAGGCGGCGTTTAATCACTATTAATGAAAGCTCTATAGAGTCAAGTACGATATTCAGGTAAATTTATTTGAAAATCAAGATTACTTACTTACTTAATTGGCGCTTAACCATCTAAACGGTTATGGCCGTCCAACAAGGCGCGCCAGTCGCTCCGCCAACCGGCGCCAGTTGGTCACACCAAGGGAGTTTAAATCGTTTTCCACCTGGTCCTTCCAACGGAGTGGGGACCGCCCTCTACCTCTGCTTCCATAGGCGGGTTCCGATAGAAACATTTTCTTGGCCGGAGCATCATCATTCCTTCGCATAACATGGCCTAGCCAGCGCAGCCGCTGCGTTTTAATTCGCTGGACTATGTTGATGTCTGCGTATAGCTCGTACAGTTCATCATTAAACCTTCTTCGGTACTCACCATCGCCAACGCGTAGAGATCCATAAATCTTTCGAAGAACTTTTCCCTCGAACACTCCAAAAGCCGCAAAATCAAGATTAACAAACCTATTTTTAGCAACAGATGAACGATCCAATTTAGCATGATAATGTATTTAACACCGTTTCCATTTCAAGCATACATAATATTTTGTCAAATAATTCTTCAAAACGTTTCTTAAGTCCTTAGAGGCTGATATAATTGCAAAGATAAGTCTTAGGAGATACGTAAATAATTCATTTTGATAGAATATTCTCAGAGCTACGTTGCAATGCTTACGCAATTTTCGGTTTCCCAACAATAAATATGATTTAAGCATCACCATATCTCTTATTCCGATCAATGAGTATGACTTGCTCTGCAGGGTATTAAAAATATCACACCTGTTAATATTAGGATATTATTTCCATATAAATTTTAAATTTTGTCTCACTTTGCTGATGGTAGAAGCGTTTGCAAATCATTAGGCGACAAAAAAATTTTGAAATACATACTTTATTTGCTCAATCATCAAAGGATATATGTACAGATGATATTTAGTTTTTGCTTTTCTTCGTAATTGATAACAAGCCGAAAAATATACTCCAACACAACAATAAATCGAAGATTGCAGAGCAGATGTTCTAGCCAAATCCATGTGTGCCACTCTCTTCGACCGAACAACGGTCGACCGTTACTTCAACTGCGCCTGAAATTACACCACAAAACTCCAGCGCAGCTACTATAGGCCAGCTGAGCAAAAGGCAGCGAAAAGAAGCTGTCTTTTAATGGCCAATAGTTCCAAATAAGAATTGTGATCTACGGTGGCGGCATTTCAGGTTTCGTACGTAAGCCAGAAAAATCGGTTGACATATTAATCATGACTACCTCAGTGGAGAATATATGTGTCGATGTCCCACTTGTCAAGCATGATACCCCCGCTCTATCTCTTGGTGAAGTGGTGGAGAAATGTCGTGGTATCCACACCCCTTCCTCCCAGATCCGGTGCCAGTTATGAGCCAATTGTGCACTTGCGGTGTGGTGGTGCACTTCGGGTACGTTTTAAGACCCGCTAGAAAAGTAACAGTGGAAATTTTAAACAAATTTCGTCAATTAAATTCTTGTTTTTTTTATTTTTGATATGCGAGAAAAAATTTCAAAATTGTGTTATCTCAGCTATGTATACCCAGTTCAAAATGTGTTCAAAAAATCTACTAATTTATACAAAATTAAAACTATTGCATTTTTTCTCTAAAATTTTTTTGAGTATGAATTTTACAGCCCAATCAATTCTAGTCCGACAAAGTACAGTTTAAAGCTCTCGCACAGCGATTTAGTTTAGCACTCCCCGAGCTCGGGGGTGAACTTGGTATCAATGAAGAAGGAGTTCTCCCGATCACAAATATATATACTTAAAAGATGTGCAAACTTACAATTTAAAAGTTATTTTTTGTTAAAATTTGCAAATTTCTATACAACTTGTATATGTGTATACGTATATATATTTATGACATTACAATCTGGGCTGCCACATCTAAAAAACACCAAGTAGAATAAGTGCGGTCTTACCATATCCATTTCCACAAATAACAGTAGGTAGTAACAGAATCTACTGGTGGTCCACCCTGTGGCCAACTATTATATTTTATGGTGCAGTTGGTTCGTCCGTCATTGCAAAAATTCGTCAGATTTTACACGCTTTAGAGGAAAAGAGTTCTACTCAGGAATACTGTGGTTCGCGAAGCCGGTGTTGTACGGCTAAGGGTTACTTTTATAAGCGGGCCGAAGACCGCCACTACGCGGAAAGGTGTTCTACTCAGAAATACTAAGGGTTTGTGAGCCGATTGTGTGGACTGTCTAAGGGTGTTAATTGTTATATAGCACGCCGAGGCCGCGTACAACACGGAACAATGTGTTCTAACTAATCAGAATACTGGGTGGTTCGCGAAGCCGGTGTTGGACGGCTAAGGGTTATACTTTTTATAAGCGCGCCGACGGCCGCCTACGCGGAAAGTTGTTCTACTCAGACATACTGTGGTTTGCGAAGCCAGTGTTAGACACCGGTCTAAGGGTTATTTGTTATAAGCGCGGCCCGGAGGCCGCTTACGCGGAAAGGTGTTCTATTCGAAATACTGTGGTTCGCGAGCGGAGTTGGACCGGCTAAGGTTTAGTTTATATAAGCGCGGCCGAAGGCGCGCCTACGCGGAAAGGTGTCGGCTTAGAATTTTTTTTGTCGGCACCACTGGTTTGTATAGTAGCGTCATTTTCTCCATTTAGTTTGTTTATTGTGCTTTTTGGTGAGACAATAATTCTAATATTGTTATATATTATTATTCTTTTCACCTTTATATGTATTTTCCTCCTTTTTCGGATCTATTAACTGAAAGGTGGTATATATATATTTGTTTTTGTGGGTGTTTTTGGTTTGAGGTGCAGCACAGCTTTGTGAATGTCATCAAAAACAATATATATATAAGTGTGCATGTTGCTACAAAACACCCGATTGATTTAATAAAACATTTATAATGTAGTAAAACACAATGCAAAATGAAATGTGAAATATACAAAATGCAATTTAAGTTTATCGTGGACCCAATATCTAGATGTTGTATGTGGATTAAGGTTTGGAAGTGTGTAATTGTAAGTTAAAGTGCTATAGAAATTTGCCTAAATTTGCAAATTTTTACACAACAAGATACATTTTCTAATTATAAGTTTGCGCATTTCAAACATATATATTTATGACGAAACGAACTCCCCTCTTCATTGGATACCGAAGTTTAATCCCGAACTCGGTGTGCTATTCTAAAATTTCCTCCAAGCTCTCTTAAAATTAGTATGATTTTTGAAATTGAATTGGGCGAAAAAGTGCATACTCAAAAAATTTCAGCGAACATGCAAATAAAAGTACTAAATTTTCCTAAAATTTCTCGAACTTTCGACTATTTACGAAACGTTTTTGATATTGATTTGCATTATATTAGTTACTAAATTCATAGAAGATTTTTCTTAAAATATCAAAAAATTTATGAGTGAATTTTGAAAAAATGTTCACTGCTATTTTTCTGCTCGCAACTGTGTTTACGTGATTATGTGCTTTGACCTATAAGGCTTCATTTTGGTCTCAACTTCCTGCCCTACTAATTGATGCTTGTTTTATTATTGTTTTATTTATTGCAATAAAAGTGGTTTTATATTGTTTTTGTAAGCACACTAGTTTTTTGTAGCAAAACATTAGTTAGGGTATTAGAATCATGAATTCTCCTCCGAGTCATTAAGAATATACCAAAAATTGTTATATTCCACACATACTTGTTGAGGTCAATGTACATACATACGTGTGTGCATGTAGTTGTATGAAAATTGTTTCAGGCATGAATTTTAGTTAAAAGCAAAAGTTTGACAATTTCGAAAATGTTGTAGTTGTAACCTTAAAGTTTATTTATATGTGTATATGTAAATATTTGTTTATAAATATTTGCATATAGAGAAATAAGAGCAAATGTACATTCATACATAATTATTTATTACATTTATATTAGTTGGGTCGTAGTTGGCCGGGTTTCTAGTTTTCGTGCTTGAGACTTATTTACGATTTGAAAAGTTCTTTCTTTTGTCAGCTGCAGTACCAGACAATTATTGTTGCTTGAATGAATTCAAACTGTTTTGAAACAGTTTTCAGGCTTCGCACAAAAGCAAGCGTCTAGACCAGATACACAGGTGAATGGAAATGTATTTTCGCAGACAATAAGTTAACATTGACAGTAATGGTATGGAAGTTGTAGTTGAATATATGAACATTAGGGATGGGTGGCCAATATATACAATGCGGAAAATCGTTTGGTCTTACAACCAAGACTAACGAAGTTACTCTTATCATTATAAAAGAGGACTGCAGACCTATGAGAAGTATTCTGCCTTCTGGCTTCACATGCTTTTAAATTAGGCTTAGTCAGTGATAATAGATGTGGGAAGTGCGGGTTAGAGTAAATAACGATCGAGCACGTTTTGCGCTAGAGCTCTGCGCTGAACAGGCTAAGACTCCATACGTAGTGTTACAGCTATCAGGTATATAAGCAGAAAACGGCAACGGTCGTAAAAGAATGCGGATTTTTTTTTGATATAAGTCCTGATTTTTTATAGAGTTTTTTAGTTTGGCTGTTAAACAAACTTCTGGTAACATTATGGCCTGACTAAGTCTATGTGAAGTCCTCACGGATCAGCCCTTTCAACCTTACCTACCACATGGAATATAAAAACTTTGTAATTTCCACCTGTTAAGAGATTTTACTTAAAAGAATGTCACAAGTGCACGAAGCTTAAAAGATGTACTCGTTTTCGGTTCTTTTAGGACAGCATATCAGCATGATGACATTCCTGCTGCCTGAGGTTTGCTTTCAGAAAACTCATGAAAGAGATTTTCAGAATTGGGTTCGTTGAAATACTAAGAGTACTAGAAATAGTTTTGGCGAAGGAAGCCGAGGAGGGTTAGTAGGAACTTCGTCCACCTTGCTATATTATCTGCATTACTATGGGACTTGGTGACTGACTCTCCTCTGTATACATTTTCAAGGCCGGTTTTCGTCAAGGACTTTGGTGAAATTAACCCATGCCGAGTTCTGGGGTAGTATTTGGTGAAAGTAGATCACCGAATCATCCCAAAAGAATCTGTAAGTTTTTGAATGATAAGACGAAGTTAAAATAAGCATTGGGCCGATGAAAAAAGTTTGTTAGGTAAAAATGAGAGTACGAGGGCAGCGGACTCACCAGTTTTTTTTTGACTTGCATCTCCTTGAACATCGCAAAAACACATTTATAGCTCGATTACTCATGCTAAATTTTACGAACGGGGCAGATACGCATGTTCATTATCAAATTTTTGCCGCAGTTCGGCCAATTTTTCTGTAACTGATTTCGTGAATTGGTATATTTTCCGAGATATCTGATATAGCGAGCACCTTTCTGAGACAAATCAGGAGCTTTATATTCTTTCTTCTAATAACGAGCAAACTGATGGCTGGTAAGTCTTTAGTATTTAAGTGCGAAAGCATGAATGCCGCTGAGATGTTTAAATGTTTAACTGATGTAATTGCAACAACAGAAATTGACCATAAAGCCCATATTTAGCCGCAGCAAAAATATTCTAAATTTTACAATAGTCTAACTTTGAAACGTGCTATTATGTTAACTCTATGCTGTTAATTACTAAAAGGGTTGTTGAAATTTTTCAGAACCTCCCTAAAGGAACTCCCCTAAGGTGGCTGTCTGATATGTTGACCAGCAATTAAATAAATGTCACTTGTGGTATATTTTGGCACACCAATTGTGTAAAACCATTACATACATTGAAGAAGAATGAGTAAAAAAACTGGTATGGTTTTACATATATTGTTTGTCAAATATAAGAACTTTTGAACTTTGTAACGCCAGAAAACATCAAATTAGAAGTTCCTAATTTTGTAGATTAAATTAAGTTGTGTTGCTTGACAGATGATAAATTATTAAATGTTAAAAGGTTATAACTTCAAATAAATCTTTGGTTCAATAAAAATAATATACGACAAATTCTATGGAACTCAAATATTGCAATTTATAGACAGCAAGGGACCGTCAATCAACAAATTATCATCAGTTAATTTCGTAGAAGGCATTAACGAAGTCGAAGTACCAGTATTTTGGCATCCAGTGAACGCAGAGTCACATGACAGGTCCTATGCTACCCAAAACAATCTGCCACATTAAAAAGTAAAACATTTCGTTAACAAAAGTATAAAAAAATACAGCACTAACAAAATAAAAAGCGTTAATTTGATAAAGCCGAATAAAAGTATGTGCTGAATGAAAATCCAAAAAGATTGCGATATGCATGAAGATTTATAGCAACGAATTTGTTATTAGCAGTTAAAAGACTCGAGTGTTGTTAAGAAAGCATTGCGTTATTTATAGTAAAACCTTGAGCAGAGTTTGGCGAAACAGGTGCGAAAAATTGCAGAAAAAGATTCTTGAGAATTTTTGCTAATATCACAAATAAAACAAGAACGTAGGCAAACTTCAACTCAGGGGAGGAGTAAACCAAGAATTGAAATTTTCTACATATAAGTAGCTAAGGCTTTAAGCGGACGTGGATACGAAGAGCGACTCTCAATTGAATGTCTGCAAAATCTGTCAAAGTTTCTAAAGCTGATGTCAGCAGAACTTAAGGTATGGATGTACTAATCAAGGATTCAATCATCTTAATCTTTCTTACTGTTAGCTTGATCAAGATAAAGGTTTCACTACTAACGCGCTAGAAATATTTTTACTAGCCTCCGGTGTTCAGAACAGTGTGCTGCGGCAGTAAGTTCCAGCTTGACTGGGCCACCCTTTTGTTTTGTTAATCGTACGCAACTCTTTTATAGATGTTACGTATAAGCACCGGTACGCGTGTTTTCAGATGGCACCGATAAGCTGGAGTTTCATTGTGGTGGTTTTAAAAAAAAACAGGCTGTTTAATTTTTTAAGTTATAGTATAAAGAGGTAGTGGGTTGCGGGATTTTGAGCATCGAAGTATACTGTTCAATATGAGCGGCTCCTGAATTGAAACAACAATTAACCAGATATGTCATTCTAGACTGTCTGTACAACACAATTGATACAATTGAAAATTCAATATTGCAAGTTCGCGGATGAGTATTTAAAGCGTCTTTCAAATTCAATTCACCACTGCCAGGTACCTAGAAGTATACTTCCAGGTATCTATTTAGATATTACAAGCATCTTTTCAGGCATATTTTTTTGTATCTTATCTACAACTTCAGCAATTGTACTGACGAAATTTTTTTATGCGCCAATCTAGTCGACGCAGTGTTCCTATAGTAGGACGCCAATCCCATTACTAAAAAATGGGAGAATATTGATGAGCATTCTTCGAGTTATAATGTGTTACGAAAGGGGAACGTTTCTGAGATTATTGGTTTTATAAATGGTGTAAACAGAATATCCAGGTCTGCTGGCTCCAAATATGGAGATACGATTTTTAATTGAAGAAACCTGAAAGTGCTGAAGAACTTCTAACTTATTGCAACTCACATATTATACATAATACAGTACGACAATGTTCTCAAATGGCATAGGCTTTTCATTGGGCTCCAATCGGCTTATTATCGATCAGTTACAGATGTGTCATCGATTTTGTAGTGAAGTTTTATTCGTATATGTTTCGTCAAAAGAGCGATGTGTCATCGATAACAAGCCAGTAACAAATTGGTAATACTGCGATAAACAAATCGATAAACTTTGAACAACAAATCGATAATATTTCGATAAAAAATCGATAATTTTTATAACATTTCAATAAATTTTCGACAATGTTTCGAGAATAAGTCGATAATTTTTTGATTACAAACCGATATTTCGTTGATAACAAATCGATAAATTTTCGATATCAAATCTATACAGCACTGAAAACAAACTGGTAACGCTTGGGAAAATTCGATATTAAATCAATATTTCCTAGATAACATATTGCAACGAATTTTGCGAAATTACTGAATATTGTGCAGCTTCTGTCAACGTTCTAGTCTCTGAACTGTCGAATATATAACTCAAATGTGCAGTATAGCCAAATGGCCTTTATTTACAGCTCTACTGCATTAGTACGTCACAATTACTATACACGCGTACTTCACTTATAGCGTGTTAAAATCAAACTGATTCACTAATTATTCCTCAGCTTGCCCAGCTTTTATACTCTCTCTTGTTCGTTCTCATATTTCTCTTAAGATCTAGACCTTCGGCGAATAGCTGCTATTTATTTCTCTTTTAAGATTCTGATATTCACGTTTGGCTTCTGGTTATATGAGTGTGTATGTGTGAGTAATAGGTGTGGCCTACATGTATGTATGTGAAATACTCTTTTTGCTGTTAGCTTCGCTGCTTACATTTACTGTTGTTGTGCATTTATTTAGTAGCAGCATAGTGAAGTATCGAAATGCTCTGTGATATTGTTTTGATAATAAATCAATAAAAAATCACTACAATTACAAATTGGTAACACTCTAAAAAAATCGATAACTTTTCGAAATTGAATCAATATCTCCTAGATAACATATCGACCAATTTCAATACGGTAGAAAATCGATTATTTTTCGATACCAAGCTAATAATCTTTGATAAAAAAACGACAAGTCGTGGATTTGAAATCGAAAGCTGGTTGAAAGTCTTAATTTACACCAACAGAAACACAAAGATTACTTTTTGGTTGCTGTTGAAGTGAAACCAGTTAAGAATCCGGATCATTTCGATACTTAAATCAAATTTTTTACAACACTTCACAGGTTTAGTTGACGCGATGTGCTTAAAGTGCACTCTATGTAATGGAAATAATGGAATTCGAATCTTTTTGAACAACCGAAACTTGCAAATTTTTCAAAAAAAATTGTATTACAGATTTGAAAACAGCTACACAGTTTTAGTACACTAAAAATATTTGCTGAGTATGAAGAGGCGCTGAGGTCCCCTCACCCCCGAAATATGCACACGCCCTCGCATACGCTCATGCACAAAAGTATATCACAAGAATGCGAACTTACATAATATTGCCTGGCGTTAGTAAATAATGGTAAACAGGAACAGCAGCAAATGTCAGCAACATTTGTCCAGATAAATGAGTAGCTAAACAAAAAGCCAAAACAGCAACAATGGCAATGTCAAAAAACAATGACAAAGAACAAGAAAATAATAATGAAAGGTAGCCTGCAGCAGCAGTATGAAGTATGTTGCCACATCAGCGTACAACTAACATCTGCCATAGCAATGCATGCGAGTAGCAAATGTAGCTAGAGTAAAAAGGAGAGAGAAACAGTGGGACAGCCACAGAGCACACTTTTGTTGTGGCAATAAAAATGTACTATAAATTTTCGTAAAATAAACAAAACTAACAATACATACATTAGGTCACTTCTTCATCTCCTGTCACCAGATGCGTTAGCACCCCAACAAATATGCAACCTTGCCTCCATCTATGGCATTACGGTACTTTGGGTGTATGTTACAGACAACATGTGTTGCTATTGCAACGGATGTATGAGATGAAATGACGAAGCAGTTGCATTCTTCACGAACGTAATGAACTGAAAATGTAGAGTAAACACTGGAAATTGTGCAACAACAACTAAAACGAAATTGGTATATAATAATGTGAATAAAAATGTGCACATCTTACAACTGCGTGTAAAGGTTGAATACAGAAAAATGAGCTTAAAGTTTGCATGCCATGCAACTTGTGCCACAATTTTGCAAAAGAAAATTCCAATTTGAAAATCAACAAAAAGTTGCAAAACTCTGGGAAACAAACTGGGCGGAAAAGCGAGAATTGGGGAAGTGAAGATTAATTTTATGTCGATTTTATCAGTTTGCTAGCCAAGTGAAAATACCAATTGTGAGAAGCTCATCTCTTTAGCCCTTTCAGCGAAATGAGCTACACATTGACCTACAGCGGATTAGAGTGCAGTGCACGGTGGGGTACAGCACGAGGAAGTTTGTAAAATAACAATATTATGACATTAAAATATTTGTGAGCCGTTTTACTGGCTTGTAAATAATGGATTTCTTCACACAAACACATTCCAGGTTGTACCCTAGGTTCATTTTCCTACATGGTGGTTTTCCCTTATTTTGTCTTCAAAGCTCTCAGCTGAGTATGTAATGTTCGATAGTTAAAATATAGATACTAACTCCAAAAATGGACAACTATTTTTGACCGCTTTCTTTACTTATGTTGAAAAAAAAACTCTATAAATATAAGAAAGGAAGAACACGCTGGATTCAAAGCGTTCAGGGTATTACCCACAATGGAAAGTTTTTAGAAATATTCATTCTAGATGGCGCTGCTAGCCAAGCATGTACAGGTTTTAGAGCTTAGTATACTAAGGCCAACAGAAATTTGGAAAACCCCATTCATACAAAGAATGCACTGCAAGCGACTAATACAAAACCGTACAGGTGAGTTTGCCATCTTGTTGTCTAACGGAGTCTTAGAGTTATTATTTTAATGGAGGCATTACATTGGAAAGATCTAGTTCTTCCACTGTTCCAATCAAAATTGCACCTTCATCAAATTGAAAACTTACTGTAGAGTATTATTTTCCTTCCTACTACTGAACGACAGTATTGAGGAATTTATCGATGTAAATTATAGCAATGGACCGTACGTAATACTTTCTTAGATTCATAATATAGTCTATAACACTTTTTTGGCCAATGACTTATTAAAAATAATAAATGATAAATAAACAAATAATAAATGCTTCTCGCTTCGCCTCTATCGTCACCCTAAATTGCTTCCCTTGAAATATATTGTGACGAATATTAGTGACACTAAGTGATACTCACATCACTAGTCTGATGCTAAGTAAATGAAGCCACAACAACAATAAAGCAGGCAGTCACTTGTATCTACATAACAAATCAATCATTATGTCTACACATATGTACGTACACGCAGCGGAAAGAGACGCACAAACACATGCATATATCTTATCTGAGATGCTCACAAAAGTAGGCATCATTTGCGCAAGTATCACTCACATATACACGCTGAAATATGCGAAACGGAGAAATCACAGAGTATAAAAGGATGTAACGACTGAGAATCACTTTCAGTTTGATTTAAGCGCGCTATCTGTGAGAAGTAGAAGCGTTATTGTGAAAGTAGTCTAATAAAGACCATTTTGCATTATTGAATATTGGAGTTATTTATTCAACAGTTTAGTGATTCCAAATTTAGCAGAAGATTTGGAATAAGCGGAATTTCACAAAATTCGTTACAATATATATATCTTTTTAGGCCACTGTGCACCAACAAAAAGTTCGAGCTTAACCATTTAGCTGTCCGCTTATTGCTTTTGGCGTTGACCTCGAACATTTTCCATTGTCTAATTTTAGGTGCTGAAAATGAACACAACAATTTTCTTTACATATACTTTTGCCAAACTTATAGCCATTGTTTTCATAGTTTGCATCCATCCACGCCATAAGTACATACATACATACATAAATAGTGCACACACATACACAATGAATAAGTAAAACAAACAAATGAAACGATCTAGCAAATGTGTTGGCATTTTGTTGAGATGTAAGTAATTTTTAATTCGCAGTTCGGTTGCAGAAGCTCGAGAGAGAGGAACGAAGCTTTCAAACTGCATAAGTGTAGGTGTAAGTTTTTCGGACAAATTATAAGCCGACAATGAATTGCAGCTGCCGCTAGCATTTTACTTACTTACCTTAATTGTCTTTGTTTGTTTGTTTGTTTAGCTGTCAACTCAGGTGTTGTTTGCTGTCTAAGTGCAGTATACGAGTTTGTGTTTGTATGTGATTCAATGTGCATTTGCATTTACATTCACTTGACAGCTCAAGTTAGTATGTTTTTTGTTTTTGTCTGCCGCAGTTAGAAAGTTGTGCCGTATTTACAGATAACGAGGCAATGGAAATGTAAATTTAATTGGGTCTGTAGTCGAGCACAACGTGCGATGAAATGAGAGACACTTTTTTTGGCTGAAAATCATTCAAATACGTTCACCTGCAACTGTATGTGATTCTTACATGTAATTGTTTATATTAATTTTGGTAATTAAAAGTTAATTGTAATAGATCAAAATTCTTTACAATCAGCCATTGGGCACTGTGTAGTACTTCAGCCTAAAACCACACTACAAAGGGAGCCGCATATCAAATAAATTCAGGCAAATTCGTTTCACTTAATTGAATACAAAGCAAGTATTTCAGTTCTCTACTTGTTTATCATATTCTTGCTTAAGCGTGCTGATTTTCAAATTTCAAATAATTGTCCTTAAGTGGGAGCCAGTGTGAGCATTAAGTAAAACCTTTATGAGGTTAAGTTTCGTTACATCTGGCTAAGCTATAAAATAGCTATGTGCGCGCGAATTACGATGACCTTTGTTTTCTGTTGTACCCTCATTGTGAGAAAGAATTAAGCCTTAATTACTTCCGTAGTTTCTGTACAGAAGAAGAAACCCTAGGTCTACTCTCAAATTCGACCTTTTTGGGAAACCCGTACAAACTTCAGAAGCACCTGCAACACACTCGGCCGCAAGCATGCCCATCATTAAGAAGAGTGTTAAGTGAGCAATTCAAAACTATAAAGCTTTTATGGCTGTGGGACTAGAGAAAGCTGACTCCGTATAGCTCTTTAAACTTTTGCAATATTAGTCAAAGAGTCAGCGCATACGCGCCTTGGCAACCACACTACTGTTGGCAGTCATAATTTCGAAATAGTAAAAGACTTCGCTTACTTGGGAACCAGCATCAACACTAGCAACAACGTCAGCACTGAAATCCAGCGAAGAATCATCTTGCCAATAAATGGTACTTTGGACTAGGTAGGCAATTGAAAAGTAAAGTCCTCTCCCGGTGAACGAAAATCATACTCTACAAGTCACTTATCGTACCCGTCCTGCTATATGGGGCAGAAGCATGGGCTCATGACAACAGCATATGACGCGGCTTTGGGAGTGTTCGAGAGAAAAGTTCTTCGAAGATTTATCGACCTCTACGCGTTGGCGATGGCGAGTACTGTAATGAACCAAGGTGAAAGTGGGCCTAGGTGAGACTCCGCCAATATAGATCCTTAGGAACTCAACCATGAACCAGGGCACCGACTAATCAACATCTTAGTTCTCCGAGTACATATAGAGTTTAAGGAGCGGGTACTCTGTTTGCTACTACCAGCTAGTCTTCAGCGAATGAGGGTGGGAACTTGCTCCTACACTGACTTTTTCTCGGCTTCACATAAAAATTTCAAACAGAGATTTGAAAAAAAAATTATTTGTGGCCAACAAGGGTTACACCTGCTAAAAATTAAATTTGCCTAATCCTTACCAAATCCTACAAACTCCAAGTTGAAACCTGCTTACCTCCGTTGTCATACCAATAGCCTGGTTAAACTCTTCCGGCCGCGCTGTGGAAGGCTGAAGGTGTTGTTGCCATTCCGTCATAACCCACCCAACCTGCTAAAAGAAATCATATACGTTTGCTCTTTTAGCCCAAAAGAATACCTACCATTGCCTCCGCTAGCAACTATAGAAAAAATTTACACCATCATGTCCATATTAAATTTTTCGACTTAACTTTATTACAAAACTGATGTTATTTCCATTCCCTGATTTCATTCTCCACAACTTACTATTCGATATACACCTACATAGATAAGTAACCTAATAGTTCATGTTAGTGTGCATCATCATACCAATTTTGACACAATATGGTCTCAGCAAACTTACAGCAAAATAGTCAAATCAAAAAAAAATATGTACCATATCAAACAACTTCTTAATATATGTATACATATGAGTGTCTGAAGTCAACATTCTCTGTTTATATTTATAACAGCTTGCAATCCATCTCTCTGAATATAACATACATATTTCTGTTCTCATTCCATCTATGAATAATGCTGGTTCGAGAGACTCTCAATATTGCCAAATATTTTACTAGTCGCTCTCTATTAAAATTCATACATACTAGAGTATTAAAGTAAACCTAACAGCTAACATTCCTTTTCCCATTGTTAAACATTTCTCGTATCTACAATATATTAAGAGTAGCATAGTCTCTCTATATTTAACTTCAAGTTCACAACATTCATGCTACAGTGTGGTAATTACACATACATTCTAATGCAAAATTTAAACGGTTGTCGTTGAGAGAGTGAGCGAGTGAGCGAGATCAATTACTCCGATTCATTCTCTACGGCTAATAATCTCCGAGTTCTATTACCAA
>JARSSU010007234.1:0-39654 GCA_029619165.1 Eurosta solidaginis | reverse complement strand
ATGTACTAGTTATCACATAAGAGTACACAAAACAAAACAGGTCGAAGAATCTTATGTTTTGAAATGAAAAAAAATTCAATACACATGTATGAAAATATACATATACATACACCCCAACAAGCATTTCTTTAAACGTTTTAAAAAATAATTTAAAATGAATTTGCTTGAGCATACGATATATAAATGTTTTAAAATTTTACTTATTTTGAGTTTTTAATGAAATAAATTTTTGATGAAGTAAACAAAATATGAGTACTGCGCTGGCTGCTTTGGTGTTCAAATAATATCAATTTATAGATTTTACTTATACCAGCTGAAAATCTTACGACCGCTGACTAGATTTTTTCAATTTATGCCATTTGTGTGCCTACGCATATTTTGTAACTGTTAATTCTGTGCATGAGAAATTCGTAGTTGTCAGTTGGCATTATTTGCTTTTTTTGTCGCTTTTTGGTCACTAAGGGCTCATTTACATACGTACATCTGTGCACTCAGTACAAATCGGTAATGCTAATCTGCGGAGTTCTTAAAACAATCAAAAATTCTATATACTAATGGAAAACAAAAGCTTACTTTTCATTTGGAAAACGAAATAGCCTAATGTACAATATTGATAGAAGCAAGACGGCTTGTTGAAATATACATATATTTAAGCCCCCTTTTTAAAAAAAATTAACGACAGCCTTGAGATTTTGTCTCCTTCTCTCGTTGTATATATGTACTGTAATGTTTGACAGGCTGCACAGTTCAGTAGTAGTGATATAGAAGTATTACATATGGGTACGCCCTACTCTTAGCTACGTTAGCCAATTCTGTTAACGGTTCCAGATTCAGCGTTTAAGCATTCAGCACGTAAGAATGCGTAGGTAATAGCTCCGTCTACTTAAGGAGTTTTTCATATAGATGATTTTAACACAAGTTTATGTACTATGAGTAGATTGCACGTATTTTTATGGAGAACGGTAGATTGGGCGACACTGGCGCCATCTGATATGGAAAAATAGCCAACTCCCAAATTTTGTTGCAAGCAAATCATAAGAAGAAGAATTTGACATTTGCTTTGGCTAAGGGTGTTGGCACAAGTTGCAAGTGCAATTATTTTTCCACTGGTTGGTAACTTTTCTAACTTGTTTCGCAATTAAAACCTGCAATATAACAATCGAACACGACACAAAATATGTTAGCAGTATTTTGTTGTATAGGGAGAATGTTTAAACAGTGCTTCGCGAAATTTGTATGTGAATGGCCAAGACGAAATAACTTCAATTTCCTAGTCTGAAGTTCCTTCATATTTACAAACGCAACGTATTGGTTGATTGTGGCGATGTTATTGGAATGCATAAGCTTGTGTTAAACGCATCTATATGAAAAATGTCATTGTGCCGCGACCTTAAACATACATATGTGTGTCACATTTACAGATTTGCCTTATTTGTTATTGAGTGGTTGTGTAAATAATGAAAATCTTTATTTGAAAAAAATATAAATAAATTTTTCGTGAACAAAACTTTTAAAAATTTTGCATAGAAATCAGGTATAGTTTATATAAAAAATGAAAACAAACGTGAATATTACGAAATATTTCTTCATTCATTTACGAGTTTTTAACAAATTATGTCAAATATCATAATTCAATTTTAACATTTTTATGCTTTGGACTAAATTACTATTTTTTTTTAACTGAATGGAACAATATTTTTGGCATAAACAAATGTTAATATATTCATACTCTTGAAGAAAAGATATAGTACAACTCTTTCGTTAAGATGACCTTGAACCACTAAATAAACAAAACAAAGAGATGTAACAGAATTAGCATATTCATAGAAAAGTTACACATCAAAAGGCCGAAACTTGCTTTGTGAACAACAAATAAGGAATAAGTTGTCATATTGAATTGTAATTTATTGTCGATAGTAAAATTAAAAGTGGTGCTTAAAAAATCAAATAGCATATGTGGCGTGAAAAAAAAATTGTATAATTTCTGTTATTTGTTCGAAAATTTTAATTGAACTCACATTTATCGTACTGCAACTTAAGTTTCCAGCACAAGCATTATATATACAAAATTCATAAACATAATTTGCATAAATCACATAACAAGAAATATTGGCTTAGATATGCGAAATAAATAAAACACGCACGTTTGTTGAGTAAAAGGTAGATGAAAGAGAAAAAGATGATAACTGACAAGATTTTGTAGACTGACCTGGGCTGCACATGCGTAAAGTGAAAATTTGGCGAATTTCAAAATATAACAAAATAAAATCTCTAAAAATACACAAATTTACTATCATTAAAAACTGAATGTCAATTATTTTTATAACAAAAAATAAGAAAGGATCACAAATGCTGAATGCAACATAACCCAGCTATAGCTTCAAAAACGAATATCAGTATTTGTTTGAAGAAAAATCCAGTTATTAGAATTTCTTTCAAAAACGTAATATTTCAGCAAAAATGCTTCGTAGTTGCTAAGCCGATAGATAACTGCAGTGGTATGCAAATCAATAAAACAAGTAAGGACGGACTGTCTTCGGCTGTGCCGAAGACTTCATACCTTTCATGAATGGGGCTGAACATAATCTTATCCCGTTCGTAATCTCCAAATAATCGATGTATAGATAAGAAATATATAGTGAACAGATGTACATACCTAAACGATTTTAAGATAAATATAAAATAAAAAATGGCAAAAACCCCTATCTGAACGATCGGTTGTATGGATATATATTATATATAGCTCCGATCGAAATGATTTTTACAGGAAATCTTCTATGATATATTAAAATATATATCACCAGTTTCACGTTTTTATATTGGAAACTAAGGGAGAAATGGCCAAAAATCTTTCTATCTGAACGATCGGTTGTATGGGATAGTATATACTATACTATAGCTCCGATCAAATGATTTTTTCAGAAATCTTCTATGATATATTAGAATAAATATCACCAAGTTTAACGTTTTTATATTGGAAATTAAGGGAGAAATTGCCAAAAATCTTTCTATCTGAACGATCGGTTGTATGGGATATATACTATATATAGCTCCGATCAAAGTGATTTTTTCAGGATATCTTCTATGATATATTAGAATATATATCACCGAGTTTCACGTTTATACTTTCTAATTGCGGCAGGAATGACCAAAATCGTCTTATCTGAACGATCGGTTGTATGGGAGATATATGTTATAGTGGTCCGATCCTACCGGATCCGACAAATGTCTAATATAATACAAAAATACATCCTTGTGCCAATTTCATTGAGATATCTCAAAATTTGAGGACTATTTGCGTTCAAACAGACAGACGGACGGACGGACGGACATGGCTATATCAACTCAGTTCGTCGCCCTGATCAATTCGGTATCTTAATGGTGAGTCTATCTTCTATATTTCTCAACGTTACAAACATCGGACCAAAGTTAATATACCATTTCATGTTCATGAAAGGTATAAAAACAAACTAAAGAAATGTGCGTAGATATGCTGCTTGAACATTTTAAAAATTCGCGTACAATGCTTGGCATACGGACGATTACATCAGGTAGTTGAAGTTTTATCTTTAGACTGGCAAAGTAGCTTATATCTCTAAAGGGATTAGACTTAAGCTACCGATGGGCATATTAAGTGAACGTGCCTGCTGGCGTCACATGCTTCTAAGTTAGACCTCGATAGTTAACATCAGATGAAAGATGGGCGCGTTGCAGAAAAAAATGTTGAACGTTCTTTGTTCTGTCAGCGCTCCCAGCTATTTCTTGCGAAAATATAGCTTATTTATTCATCCACATACCATAAAAACCTTTTATATAAAGTTGCGTGTTCTTAACGATTCGCATTCTTTATAGTAAAGGCAACCTCTCTGTCGAATTTTGTTATGATAGGTTAACGGTTTTGATTTATGATAATAATACTTGTAAAATTATTATCAAAGTGGCGGTTTTACGCCATTTTTTCAAGTTTTTGAAATTTTAGCAAGATTCAATATCAGTCAACTACGCCCATTTACAAAATTATTTAGGTTTTTTTCTGCTCAGCCATACCACTACCGAAGTACAATATCAGTTAAATACCATAAAGTTATTGCAAACTTTGTTAAGGTTAGACATTTCGAAAAAGTGGCGTGGTCCTTAACGATTGATTATCTTCACTCAGTCTGATAATTTGCGAAAGGATGTATCTCTGCCAAATTTCAATGTAATATCTTTAACGCCTTTGATTTACGCTTGTTAAACTCCAAATTTCTTATTCTAAATGTGGTGGTGCCACGCCCATATTCCAAAATTTTTGTATTTTATGTTTTGCGTCACTAACCAACCCACCTACCAGATTTCATTAGCTTAGGGGTATTCGTTAATATATCTGTGTGCATCACCCCTTTTAAAAATGGGCGTGGCACCGCCCACTTGTGATAAACCCAATTTTACAATATTATTTAACCATAAAACAAGGCCATTACACCTATCATAACGAATTCGACAGGAGGTTGCCGTTACTATAAAGAATGCTTCGAAGAAAAATAACGAAATCGTTAAGAACCACGCCCACATTTATATAAATGGTTTTTTTTAAAGGGTTTGTGGAGGAATCAAATAAGCTATATCGGGGTTACACCGAACTTAGACATCCTTACTTGTTATCAATGATCTGATGACTGAAACATATTTTTGACCTATCATAAAAGCTGGATTTGTTGAAGAGCACCATTGTGGCTGCAATACAACTTACAGCAATTCTTTTTACTTGTCACCTATAAAGATTCTTTGAAATGAAAAGACCATTAATAGAAAGAAATAGGCGTATAACTAGGAAAGTGCATATTAATATAAGAGTTACAAATGAATTTTTTATACTCAGCTAGCAGAGCTCACAGAGTATATTTAATTTTGTTCTGCATAACGGCACCCCGTAACGGCATAAACTAATCGAGATATATATATACTTCTATACATCAAATGATCTGGGCGAAAAAAATTAATTTAGCCATGTCCGTCCGTCCGCCATTCTGTCCGTAACACGATAACTATGATTAAATGTTTGAGGTGTATTGATGAAATTTGGTATTAAGTTCAAGCACACATCTCAGATCGCTATTAAACGAATGGAATCGGTACTATAACCACGCCCACTTTTTCGATATCGAAAATTTCGAAAAAACCGAAAAGTGCGATAATTCATTACCAAGACGATAAACGCGATGCAACTTGTAGTTGGGTTGACTTTATCACGCAGAATAGAAATTAGTAAAATCATTGGACAATGGGTGTGGCACAACCGTCCACTTTTGAAAGAAGGTATTTGCACAAGCCGTAATTTGGCAGTTGTTGCTCAAGATATTAAGATGAATTGTGCATGGATACGTTATCTTATTACATCCTGTGTTCTAAATATAAACAATAGCAAAATCGATCAAGAAACACGCCATTTATTTTAAATTCATTTTAACAAAATATTAATACCTTTACGTGTAATAAGTAAGATCTATGTTAACATTCAACTCCAGTAATGATATGTGCATCCACAAATAATACAAAAATAAATAGAAAATTCAAATGGCGTGGCTCGCGCATTTTTCATTTATTTGCGTCTAGAGTACTTTTAATCTAACCGTAGTCGACAACACATTATACCATCCTTACTGAAATCTGGTGGTCGTTCTATAACGGCGCAACTCGTTTACGTGCTAAAAATGGGCGAAATCGGTTGAATTCACGCCCAGTTTTTATCACCGTCGACGTCTGCTGTACCTATTCCGCTCTATATTGTAAAACCTGGAACGATAACTTGAGCAACACATCGTATATATCTTTACTAAACTTGAGTTGACGTACTTATCTGACACTCACTTTCTCTTGGTATGTAAATAAATTTCGATATCGAAAATTCGAGCAATATGAAATACACAAATGCCACATAATTCTGTACCAAATACGACATGGATAAACATGTGATTGGACTGTTTTGTTGAGGCAGAATAGCACTTTAGAAAAACGTTGTAAAATGGTGTGACATCTATCTACCTTATAAGTAGAAACCAGTAAGGAGTTAAGTTCGGGTGTAACCGACATTACATACTCAGTTGAGAGCTATGGTGACAACATAAGGGAAAATAACATGTAGGAAAATGAACCGAGGGAAACCTGGAATGTGTTTGTATGACATGTGTATCAAATGAAAGGCATTAAAGAGTATTTATGAGGTAGTGGGCCATAGTTCTATAGGTGGACGCCCATTTAGGGATATAGCCATAAAGGTGGATCAGGGTTGACTCTAGAATGCGTTTGTACGATATGGGTATCAAATGAAAGGTGTTAATGGTATTTTTAAAAAGGGAGTAATCCTTAGTTCCATAGGTGGACGCCGTTTCGAGATATCGCCATAAAGGTGGACCAGGGGTGACCCTAGAATTTGTTTGTACATATGGGTATCAAATGAAAGGTGTTAATGAGTATTTTAAAAGGGAGTGGGCCTTAGTTCTATAGGTGGACGCCGTTTCGAGATATCGCCATAAAGGTGGACCAGGGTGACTCTAGAATGTGTTTGTACGATATGGGTATCAAATTAAAGGTGTAATGAGGGTATTTTAAAAGGGAGTGTGCCTAGTTCTATAGTTGAGGCGCATTTTCGAGATATCGCCATAAAGGTGGACCAGGGGTGACTCTAGAATTTGTTTGTACGATATGGTATCAAAAGAAAGGTGTTAATGAGTATTTTAAAGGGAGTAGTCCTTAGTTCCATAGGTGGACGCCGTTTCGAGATATCGCCATAAAGGTGGACCAGGGTGACTCTAGAATTCGTTTGTACAATATGGGTATCAAACGAAAGGTGTTAATGAGTATTTTAAAAGGGAGTGGGCCTTAGTTCTAGTAGGTGACGCCTTTTTCGAGATATCGCACATAAAGGTGGACCTGGGTGACTCTAGACATTTGTTTGTACGATATGGGTATCAAATGAAAGGTGTTAATGAGTATTTTAAAAGGGCGTGGGGCTTAGTTCTATAGGTGGACGCCTTTTCGAGATATCGCCATAAAGGTGGACCAGGGGTGACTCTAGAATGAGTTTGTACGATATGGGTATCAAATTAAAGGTATTAATGAGAGTTTTAAAAGGGAGCGGTGGTAGTTGTATATGTGAAGGCGTTTTCCAGATATCGACCAAATGTGGACCAGGGTGACCCGAACATCATCTGTTTGATACCGCTAATTTATTTATATATGTAATACCTGCCAAGATTTTAAGGGTTTTTTATTTCGCCCTGCAGAACTTTTTTCATTTTCTTCTACTTAATATGGTAGGTGTCACAACCATTTTATAAAAGTGTTTTCTAAAGTTATATTTCGCGTCAATAAAACACATCCAATTACCATGTTTCATCCCTTTTTTCGTATTTGGTATAGAATTATGGCATTTTTTTTCATTTTTCGTAATTTTCGATATCGAAAAAGTGGGCGTGGTCTAGTCGGATTTCGTTCATTTTTTATACCAAGATAAAGTGAGTTCAGTAAGCACGTGAACCAAGTTCATTAAAGATATGTCGATTTTTGCTCAAGTTATCGTGTTAACGGCCATGCGGAAGGACAGACGACGACTGTGTATAAAAACTGGGCGTGGCATCAACCGATTTCGCCCATTTTCACAGAAAACAGTTAGCGTCATAAAATCTATGCCCCTACCAAATTTCAAAAGGATTGGTTAATTTTTGTTCGACTTATGGCGTTAAAAGTATCCTAGACAAATTAAATGAAAAAGGGCGGAGCCACGCCCATTTTGAAATTTTCTTTTATTTTTGTATTTTGTTGCACCATATCATTACTGGAGTTGAATGTTGACATAATTTACTTATATACTGTAAAGATATTCAATTTTTTGTTAAAATTTTACTTTAAAAAAATTTTTTTTTAAAAGTGGGCGTGGTCCTTCTCCGATTTTGCTAATTTTTATTAAGCGTACATATAGTAATAGGAGTAACGTTCCTGCCAAATTTCATCATGATATCTTCAACGACTGCCAAATTACAGCTTGCAAAATTTTAAATTACCTTCTTTTAAAAGTGGGCGGTGCCACGCCCATTGTCCAAAATTTTACTAATTTTCTATTCTGCGTCATAAGTTCAACTCATCTACCAAGTTTCGTCGCTTTATCTGTCTTTGGTAATGAATTATCGCACTTTTTCGGTTTTTTCGAAATTTTCGATATCGAAAAAGTGGGCGTGGTTATAGTCCGATATCGTTCATTTTAAATAGCGATCTGAGATGAGTGCTCAGGAACCTACATACCAAATTTCATCAAGATACCTCAAAATTTACTCAAGTTATCGTGTTAACGGACGGACGGACGGACATGGCTCAATCAAATTTTTTTTCGATCCTGATGATTTTGATATATGGAAGTCTATATCTATCTCGATTCCTTTATATCTGTACAACCAACCGTTATCCAATCAAACTTAATATACTCTGTGAGCTCTGCTCAACTGAGTATAAAATGAAAAGTTCTGCAGGCGAAACCAAAAGCCCTTGGAATCATGGCAGGAATACTGTTCGTGGTATTACTATATAAATAAATTAGCGGTACTCGACAGATGATGATATGGTCAGCCCTGGTCCACATTTTGGTGGATATCTCGAAAAACGCCTTCACGCATACAACAAAGGGCCACTCCTTTTTAAAACTGCATTAATGCCTTTAATTTGATACCCGTATCGTACAAACACATTATACAGTCACCCCTGGTCCACCTCATGGCGAGATCTCAAAAAGATGTCCTAGAACTAAGGCCACTCTCTTTAAAATACGCTTTAATATTTAAAAAAAATATTCAAATAAATGAATTGATAGCTGAAGAAGATAGCCAAGGCAAGTTGCTCCTCTGTATAGCATTTGTGTATCCCTGAAAAAGACAATTTTGTTTGTTTGTTTGTTTGTAGTTTTAAGTTGCTTCCATTCATTTATTTGAATGAAAGACTACCTTGGCCGGCTTACTTAGAAGCTATAACGCCATAACTTAATTCTTATTTTTGTGAAATCTTTCAGAATTTGATGTCTTAGATTGCTGTACAGTTGCTCCACCAACACACAGGTATACACTAATGCCAGACCATGTGCGTAGGTTTCTGCGTAATTGAGAGGCTACTATGTATTAGATGCATGCCGATTAATGGTTTACTCCAAGTACGATACATTTTTCAGTTTTCAAATGTTTCTTTCACAATGTTGCTTTCATGGTGTTGAATACTTTATGCGTAATTTAATTTTTTGTCATTTCGATTCCCGTCACTATCCGCCATTTGTGTACACAATTTTGTCTCCAAAGCTCTCAGCTGAGTATGTAATGTTCGTTTACACACCCGACCTTAGCCTCGTCCTTACTTGTATATTTTCGAAGTACTCCAAGTCACTTGGTTAATAGAATAGTTCTGATTAAACAAATAGCATTATCGCTTTAGTTTTTCCAAGTTATAGGTGCATGAATTTACACTGTGAATGGAAACTAATCGTGTACATCTTATTATTATTATTATTGTTATAACTTTCATGAAAAGAAATGGATATTAATTTTTCTCGTCACGAACCCAAAATTGTAAGTCCTTAAAGGAAATCGTGAGTAGACGCCACTCATAAGTATACGAATAATCAGGTGACAGAGCCTGAGTGTGATTAGCATGTCCGTCTGTCCGTCAATCGTGTTGTATGCAACTAGTCCCTCAATTTTGAGATATCGTTATAAAATGGTGAGCGGTGTGTTTTTGAAGCTTCTAAATTCACCGAATACTTACGTATATACATATATTGTTTTCTGAAAAAATCATAGAGAATCGGTTGTATACATAGTATATATCTCATACAACGATTGTTCAGATAAGAAACTTTTCGCAATTTCTACCCCATTTTAACAGCTATAAGCTTCAAATTCACCGATTGCTACGTATATAGATATATTGTTGTGTCAAAAAATGCATAGAGATCGGTGATATATATAATATATATATGGTGGCATATAGTATAAATATATAGTATATATATAGTTTTTTGCGATTTCGGCCCATTTTAACAGCTAGAAGCTTCAAATTTCACCAATGTTACGTGTATAGCATATATTGTGTCTGAAAAATCATAGAGATCGGTGGTATATATATTATATACCTCATATAAACTGTCATTTTTGCCCCCTTTTTTACGGTTAGAAGCTTCAAAATTCATCAAATTTCATCAAATAGTTAGTTTACGTCATATATTTTGAATACGTGATTCGTAGTCATAGTTTTTACATGCAGACCACAAAAAACGTGAAGCTTTGCATCCTCACACAAAGAACTACCTATTTTTATACTTTTCATGAAAACGAATGGTTACTCTTTGTCACGAAACCGGAATTGTACGTCCTTAAGGAAATAGATAGACCCACCTTAAGATATACCGAAATAATCAGTTTGAGAGCTGAGTGATTTAGCCATGTCCGTCTGTCGTCTGTCTTTTGTATGCAAACTTGTCCCTCATTTTTGAGATATCTTGATAAATTTGGTGAGCGGGTGTATTTGGTGTCCGATTAGACATTGTCGGACCCGACCGATGGACCACTATAGCATATATCTCCATACAACCGATAAAAAAGAGATTTTTGTAATATCTACCCATTTAACAGCTCGAAGCTTCAAATTCACCGAATACTTACGTGTATAGCATATATTGTTGTCTGAAAAAATTGATGAGATCGGTCGTATATATAGTATATATCCCCCACAACCGATTGTTCAGATAAGGAACTTTTCGTAATTACTGCCCTATTTTAAGAGCTAGAGGCTTCAAATTTCAACGAATGCTTACGTATATAGCATATATTGTTGTCTGAAAAAATCATAGAGATCGGTGGTACATATATTATATACCCCATATAAACTGTATTTTTTTGCCCCTTTTTTACGGCTAGAAGCTTCAAAATTCATAAAATTTCATCAAATAATTACGTTTACGTCATATATTGTTGAAATACGTGATTCGTAGTCATAGTTTTTACACGCAGACCACAAAAAGCTGAAACTTTGCATCCTCACACAAAGTACCTACCTATTTTATACCTTTCATGAAAATGAAATGGTATATTAATTTCGTCACGAAACCGAAAATTGTAAGTCCTTAAAGGAAAATAGATAGACCCACCATTAAGTATACCGAAATAATCAGGTTGAAGAGCTGAGTTGATTTAGCCATGTCCGTCCGTCCGTCTGTCCGTCTGTCTGTTTGTATGCAAACTAGTCCCTCAATTTTTGAGATATCTTGATAAAATTTGGTTAGCGGGTGTATTTGGGTGTCCGATTAGACATTTGTCGGAACCGACCGGATCGGACCACTATAGCATATATCCTCCATACAACCGATTTTTCAGAACAAGAGGATTTTTGTAATATCTTACCCAATTTAACAGATTGAAGCTTCAAACTTCACCATATACTTTCGTATATTGCACATATTGTTGCCTGAAAAAATTGCTGAGATCGGTCGTATATATAGTATATATCCCCCACAACCGATTGTTCAGATAAGGAACTTTTCGTAATTACTGCCCTATTTTAAGAGCTAGAGGGTTCAAATTTCAACGAATGCTTACGTATATAGCATATATTGTTGTCTGAAAAAATCATAAAGATCGGTGGTATATATAGTATATATATGGTGGTATATATAGTATATATAGTGTAACGGATTTTCTGCAAATCCTCTTATTTGCAATCCTCTGCTAAGTTCGAATCACTAAACTGTTGAATAAATAACTCCAATTTGTAATAATGCAAAATGGCCTTTATTAAAGTACTATTCAAAATAACACATGCTATTGCTCGCTAGATATCGTCTTAATCAAACTGCTTGACAACTCAAATCAAACTGAATTACTTTTTACTCGCTTGTGCCGCTTTTATAGTTTACGCTGCATACATCTAGGCTCTTCTATTTCCAGAACTTACCAACTATTTCGAGTGTTTATAGTTCTCATATAGTTTCTACTTGTTTACAATTTTCTACTTTTCAGCGTCTCTCAGATGTATGTGAGTTTGTAGTTTACAGTCTCTCGCACACACATAGGCGTATAAGTAAATGCATCTGTGTGTGACATCTCTCGGCTGCCTTATATATGTGTATACATGATTTGATTATTGACGTAAACACCGCTTAGCATGCCTTAGCATCGCTTTAGTGATGGTATAGCTTAGTGATGCTAATATCCGTGACACTGCCCTCCACCTAAGTCTGATCGTACCGATCAGACAAATCTCTCGATCTAAACGCCGCTAGCATCTCCAAATGAACCACCTTTCTATTTCGTGGTTTCCCAATGGTTTGTATGCGGTAGATGGAATTACTGATCTTCTTCACAACCTTGTACGGGCCTTGCCAAATGCACCGAAATTTGGATGGAACACTTTTCCGCCGGTGAGGGTTGTTTAACAGTACCAAATCTCCCTCCAAGAACCCTTCCGAATTATTTTTCCCATTGTACCTGCGTTTGATCTTACTACTCATTATCCTTAGTCGTTCCCTCGCACTCTGTTGTTTGACCAATGAACTACTTCGCAGAGCTTGCGCTTGACGGATTGGCTTGACAGTATCGTTTCCGCTGTTTCCCAAGAGAAGTGCGCGATGGCTTGAAACCACCCTTGCATGCTTCCTGCAAAATTCTTGCAGTCGTTTTAGTGCGTCCATTCGGGTTTGTCAATGCCGGTGTTTTTCTCGCAGGTACTTTTGATTTCACTTTGTTTGGCCCATTCGTTTCATCAACTTTTACCTTTGACTTTCGTGGCCTTTGTCGACTTTTCTCCACCAGTACTCGATTACTGCTGAAACCTTTTTCCAAACTGAAGTTAATTGGCACATCCTGGTTCTTATAATGCATAATCCTTTTCTGCATGTCGATCCTGATGTCATAGTCAACTAGGAAATCCACTCCCAATATGACTTCATCAACGATTTCTGCCACAACGTATTTGTGTAGAACCATGACCTCCCCAATTAATACCTCACATACCACTTCTCCCTGGACTTGGTTATACTCGCTAGTAATCGTACGCAATCTTGCTCCAGGTAATGGCTTTACTTTCCTGTTGACCAAATCAGATCGGATCAATGAATGAGATGCGCCCGTATCTACAGTCAGTACATGCTCCTTGCCATCCACATTTCCTTTGACGGTAAGACTGCTCGATTTCCTTGCAGTTTGCGAGATAGGTATCACACGACATTCCATAGCCGGGGCAAGTCCTCGATTTTTACATTTGACTCGCTCTTGTTTATCTCCTCCAGCTTTGCGTTTACGACCAGCCAAGTTGGAACTACCATGACCGGTTCTGCAATGACGTGCAATGTGACTTGGGTTACCGCACTTGAAACACTTCATAACTCCGGAATTATTTTGTTGTAATCCCTTCAGCGCTTCCAAAATTGTGTCTACCCAATCGGGCCTTTCCACTTCCACGCGATGAGCTTTGTATGCGGGCTTACTCAAAAGTGACGCTGTTTCCTGAGTCAGTGCATGGGATACCGTTTCAGCAAATGTTGACTTTGGGTTCGCGTATGTGGCTCGCTTCGTTTCGACGTCCCGTATGCCGTTAATAAAGCTCTGAATCTTTACCCTTTCTGTGTATTCCACGGATGCGTCCTCAGTTGCAAGATGAGACAATCTTTCAACATCCGAAGCAAACTCCTGTAACGTCTCGTTTGCTTTTTGGTAACGTTTTTGCAACTCAATTTGGTATATCTGTTTTCTATGCTCGCTTCCATAACGTCTCTCGACCGCGGCCATCAATGCTTCATAGTTGTTCCGCTCTCCTTCGGGAATCGTCTGTAGGATTTCGGCTGCTGGCCACTTCAATGCTACGAATAGAGCAGCCACTTTATCTTCAGCATTCCAGTTGTTTACTGCTGACGTCTTCTCAAATTGAAGCTTGAATACCTCGAAAGGAACAGAGCCGTCAAAAGTTGGAGTTTTTATCTTCGGATTGCTCGCTGGACCAGTTGAGCGATTTAGTTGTAACTGTTGCATAAGACCTTTCAACGCTTCTATCTCGGCATCAATTTTGTCCTCGAGTTGTAAAATTTTTGCATCCTGCTCGTCCAGTTTCGCAAAGAGCTGCGATGATACCTGTTCCGAAATGTTTGTCGACATTCCAGATATACGTGCCTACTGCGCTTCCAATTGAGATGACATATATGTCTTCTGTTCTTCCAATTGAGATGACATTTGCGACGCCATTTCGGAAATGCGTGCCTCCTGTGACTCCAGCTGAGATGCCATTGTCGATGTTTGTACAGATACTGTGTTCGTCACTGTCTGCGGTGTTTCATTTTTATACTCAGTTGAGCAGAGCTCACAGAGTATATTAAGTTTGATTGGATAACGGTTGGTTGTACATATATAAAGGAATCGAGATAGATATAGACTTCTATATATCAAAATAATCAGGATCGAAAAAAATTTGATTGAGCCATGTCCGTCCGTCCGTCCGTCCGTCCGTCCGTTAACACGATAACTTGAGTAAATTTTGAGGTATCTTGATGAAATTTGGTATGCAGGTTCCTGAGTACACATCTCAGATCGCTATTTAAAATGAACGATATCGGACTATAACCACGCCCACTTTTTCGATATCGAAAATTTCGAAAAACCGAAAAAAGTGCGATAATTCATTACAAAAGACAGCTAAAGCGACGAAACTTGGTAGATGAGTTGAACTTATGACGCAGAATAGAAAATTAGTAAAATTTTGGACAATGGGCGTGGCACCGCCCACTTTTAAAAGAAGGTAATTTAAAAGTTTTGCAAGCTGTAATTTGGCAGTCGTTGAAGATATCTTGATGAAATTTGGCAGGAACGTTACTTCTATTACTATATGTACGCCTAATAAAAATTAGCAAAATCGGAGAAGGACCACGCCCACTTTTAAAAAAAAATTTTTTTAAAGTAAAATTTTAACAAAAAATTTAATATCTTTACAGTATATAAGTAAATTATGTCAACATTCAACTCCAGTAATGATATGGTGCAACAAAATACAAAAATAAAAGAAAATTTCAAAATGGGCGTGGCTCCGCCCTTTTTCATTTAATTTGTCTAGGATACTTTTAACGCCATAAGTCGAACAAAAATTAACCAATCCTTTTGAAATTTGGTAGGGGCATAGATTTTATGACATTAACTGTTTTCTGTGAAAATGGGCGAAATCGGTTGATGCCACGCCCAGTTTTTATACACAGGCGTCCGTCTGTCCTTCCGCATGGCCGTTAACACGATAACTTGGGCAAAAATCGACATATCTTTAATGAACTTAGTTCACGTGCTTACTTGAACTCACTTTATCTTGGTATGAAAAATGAACGAAATCCGACTATGACCACGCCCACTTTTTCGATATCGAAAATTACGAAAAATGAAAAAATGCCATAATTCTATACCAAATACGAAAAAAGCATGAAACATGGTAAGGTAATTGGATTGTTTTATTGACGCGAAATATAACTTTAGAAAAAACTTTATAAAATGGTTGTGACACCTACCATATTAAGTAGAAGAAAATGAAAAAGTTCTACAGGGCGAAATAAAAAACCCTTAAAATCTTGGCAGGTATTACATATATAAATAAATTAGCTGTATCCAACAGATGATGTTCTGGGTCACCCTGGTCCACATTTTGGTCGATATCTGGAAAACGCCTTCACACCACTCCCTTTTAAAACTCTCATTAATACCTTTAATTTGATACCCATATCGTACAAACTCATTCTAGAGTCACCCCTGGTCCACCTTTATGGCGATATCTCGAAAAGGCGTCCACCTATAGAACTAAGCCCCACGCCCTTTTAAAATACTCATTAACACCTTTCATTTGATACCCATATCGTAAAAACATATTCTAAAGTCACCCCTGGTCCACCTTTATGGCGATATCTCGAAAAGGCGAACACCTATAGAACGAAGGCCCACTCCCTTTTAAAATACTCATTAACACCTTTCTTTTGATACCCATATTGTACAAACAAATTCTAGGGTCACCCCTGCTCCACCTTTATGGCGATATCTCGAAACGGCGTCCACATATGGAACTAAGGATTACTCCCTTTTAAAATACTCATAACACCTTTCTTTTGATACCCATATTGTACAAACAAATTCTAGGGTTACCCCTGGTCCACCTTTATGGCGATATATCGAAACCGCGTCCACCTATGGAACTAAGGATTACTCCCTTTTAAAATACTCATTAGCACCTTTCATTTGATACCCATATCGTGCAAACGCGTTCTATAGTCACCCCTGGTCCACCTTTATGGCGATATCTCGAAAAGGCGACCACCTATACAACAACCACCACTCCCTTTTAAAACACTTATTAATACCTTTAATTTGATACCCATATCGTACAAACATATTCTAGAGTCACCCCTGGTCCACCTTTAGGGCGATATTTCGAAACGGCGTCCACCTATAGAACTAAAGCCCACTCCCTTTTAAAATACTCATTAACACCTTTCGTTTGATGCCCATATTGTACAAACAAATTCTAGGGTCACCCCTGGTCCACCTTATGGCGATATCTCGAAACGGCGTCCACCTATGGAACTAAGGATTACTCCCTTTTAAAATACTCATTAACACCTTTTTTTGATACCCATATTGTACAAACAAATTCTAGGGTCACCCCTGGTCCACCTTTGTGGCGATATCTCGAAATGGCGTCCACCTATGGAACTAAGGATTACTCCCTTTTAAAATACTCATTAACACCTTTCATTTGAAACCCATATCGTACAAACGCATTCTAGAGTCAACCCTGATCCACCTTTATGGCTATATCCCTAAATGGCATCCACCTATAGAACTATGGCCCACTCCCTCATAAAATACTCTTTAACGCCTTTCATTTGATACACATTCCAGGGTTTCCCTCGGTTCATTTTCCTACATGGTTATTTTCCCTTATGTTGTCACCATAGCTCTCAACTGAGTATGTAATGTTCGGTTACACCCGAACTTAACCTTCCTTACTTGTTTTCTTCCATTTTTGTTGTTGTTTTGACGCTATCATAATGAAAGTCATACTCCTCAGCATTGTAGATTCCCTTCAAACACCATAGCTACACTAAGTCGTTTTTGTAGCTGGGATTTATCGCCAAAAGTAGCCACTCCACCGACTTCCAACTCCTCCTTCAGTTGCTGGATCGTCATTCACTCAACTTTGGCATGTCCAAGTTTATTCGAAGTCTTCGGAATTTATTCAACAATTCCTCTTCTAACACCAATTGTAACGAATTTGCTGCAAATCCTCTTATTTGCAATCCTCTGCTAAGTTCGAATCACTAAACTGTTGAATAAATAACTCCAATTTGTAATAACGCAAAACGGCCCTTTATTAAAGTACTATTCAAAATAACACTGCTATTACTCGCTAGATATCGTCTTAATCAAACTGCTTGACAACTCAAATCAAACTGAATGACTTTTTACTCGCTTGTGCCGCTTTTATAGTTTACGCTGCATACATCTAGGCTCTTCTATTTCCAGAACTTACCAACTATTTCGAGTGTTTATAGTTCTCATATAGTTTCTACTTGTTTACAACTTTCTACTTTTCAGCGTCTCTCAGATGTATGTGAGTTGTAGTTTACAGTCTCTCTCACACACATAGGCGTATAAGTAAATGTATCTGTGTGTGACATCTCTCGGCTGCCTTATATATGTGTATACATGATTTGATTATTGACGTAAACACCGCTTAGCATGCCTTAGCATCGCTTTAGTGATGGTATAGCTTAGTGATGCTAATATCCGTGACAATATATAGTATATATATATACATTTTCGCAAATTTTAGCCCCATTTTAACAGCTAGAAGCTTCAAATTTCACCGAATACTTACGTATATAGCATATATTGTTGTCTGAAAAATCATAGAGATCGGTTGTATATATAGTATATATCACATACAACCGATTGTTCAGATAAGAAACTTTTCGCAATTTCTACCCCATTTTAACAGCTATAAGCTTCAAATTTCACCGATTGCTTACGCATATAGTATATATTGTTGTGTCAAAATATCATAGAGATCGGTGATATATATAATATATATATGATGGTATATATAGTATATATATATAGTATATATATATGTTTTTGCGATTTCGGCCCCATTTTAACAGCTAGAAGCTTCAAATTTCATCAAATGCTTACGTGTATAGCATATATTGATGTCTGAAAATATCATTGAGATCGGTGGTATACATAGTATATATCTCATACAACCGATTGTTCAGATAAGAAACTTTGCGCAATTTCTGCCCCATTTTAAACAGCTAGAAGCTTCAAATTTCACCAAATGCTTACGTGTATAGCATATATTGTTGTCTGAAAAAATCATAGAGATCGGTGGTATATATATTATATACTTCATATAAACTGTCATTTTTGCCCCTTTTTTACGGCTAGAAGCTTCAAAATTCATCAAATTTCATCAAATAGTTACGTTTACGTCATATATTTTTGAAATACGTGATTCGTAGTCATAGTTTTTACATGCAGACCACAAAAAACGTGAAGCTTTGCATCCTCACACAGATTACCTACCTATTTTTTATTTTATATTTATCTTAAAAATCGTTTAGATATGTTCAAATTGCACCAAATGCTTACGTGTATAGCATATATTGTTGTCTGAAAAAATCATTGAGATCGATGGTATATATATTATATACCCCATATAAACTCTAATTTTTGCCCCCTTTTTACGGCTAGAAGCTTCAAAATTCATCAAATAGTTAGGTTTACGTCATATATTGTTGAAATACGTGATTCGTAGTCATAGTTTTTACACGCAGACCACAAAAAACCAGAAACTTTGCATCCTCACACAAAGTACCTACCTGTTTTTTATTTTATATTTATCTTAAAAATCGTTAAGGTATGCAGATCTGTTCACTATATATTTCTTATCTTATACATCCGATTATTCGGAGATTACGAGTGGGATAAGATTATTGTAAGCCCCATTAATGAAAGGTATGTTTATTTTATATTTATCTTAAAATCGTTTAGGTATGTAGATCTGTTCACTATATATTTTTTATCTTTTACATCCGATTATTCGGAAATTACGAATGGGATAAGATTATTTCAGCCCCATTCATGAAAGGTATGAAGTCTTCGGCACAGCCGAAGACAGTCCCGTCCTTACTTGTCAGATAATAGTAATTTTAGTGTAGTGCATAGAGTAAGTTTCACGTAGATAATTTTTAAGTCTAATACCATATGAAACCTCAAAACTCTTTGGAGACGCTTGATTTTGGGTTTTGCACAATTGCAATCTACCTGCTAACGCCGCACGTTTACTTACACATATTTTTTGAGTTCAATTACTAATTGAACAGCAGTTCGAATTGTTGCAAATCATTTCGATTTTCCATAAGATTTGCGAAGATGTGGCATAAAATAATGGTAAAATATTTAGAAATTGAAGAGTAGGATTAGAGAAGCCAAAAGTTAAAGATGTGCAAAAAGAAAAGTAGCTGGTAGGCATCTTCGCAAACCAAATTTCAAGTGAAGACAAGTAACGGTTATTACAATGTTTTATTTTACGCATTTTCGTGTGTCAAAAACTGAACAAAGCTGTATAAAATTTACAGGTTTTTACGCGAAATTAGGTACTTAGATTTTGACTTGTAACAATTTACAAGTTAGATATGTATGTATGTATGTTTCAGAAAAAAGTTGCAGACTTTTATTGATTTTCCTTTATTATTGTCTCTGTGAGTAGAAGCTTAGATACCAGTATCATAGAGAGCTACTGAATATTTTTATTCTGTTGCACGAACGCAACAAATGTAATTTCAGAAAAAGCAGTTAATGAGGAAAATTGCAATGATGCGAGGAAAAATGTTCAATAGGCAGATAAGTTTATTGCAACATGCAAAAACGCTCCGTGCTTGTGAAAATCATGAAAATGCTTAAGAAAAATATTGTTAAAGGAAAAAAATCAAAATAACTTTTACATGTGCATTTTTTAGCAAGCGTTGTGGCAGCGTGCGGTCGAAAAGTCAAAAAACTTGTTGCAAGAATACACACACGTACTGAATAGTTGTTTTGCCAGCCAATTTGGTAGCGAGAGGTTTTGTAGGAAACCAAACATTCATAGGTTTGTTCGAATACATATACAATGTATATACATTAGGATGGTCCTTATAATTTAAATAAAATATTTCTTACAGTCTCTCAGATGGTGATGCCTTCGTGGAAAATAATATATACTATAGTTGGCCAGATAAGAAATAGCTAAGAGGTGTAGCACAGTGAAAATAATTCACATTTTAATATATTGAGTCGCCTTAACAGTTTTCATTCTGAACCAACATTTATAGGTGATACCGCCAACTTCTTATCGAGTTTTGCCATTGAAAATCAAAAAATTCAATGAACTTGGGTTAGGAAAGATGTCGAGGCTTTAATGATAATTTCTTTTAATTTTTTAAATAAATAAAATATAAAAGTATTTGAAAAAAATAAATAAATTAGAATAAAAGAAAAGAAAGTTTATAACCGACTGCCTTAGCTGGTTACATAGATCCATTTCGAAGGTTCTTAAGCACCAAACTCATCGGCAACCTTTAAGCACTGCTGCACTATACATGCGGCCATCTCATCTCTACTTCTATTCTATTTTTGCCAACCGATTTTTACAGTGCAGCAACATCTATCTTATGTTATATATTATTTCTAATTGCTGTTTTTATGTACAGGTCCCTTTTTTGCTCCTAATTGAAATCCAAATTATAAATAAAGTTTTGGTTGTGAAGATGGGGATTCATGCTATTAGCGAGCTTTGGGCATTATTAGTCGTAGTGCTTTTGTTTAGATATATTTTATTAAAATAATTTGTTAAAAGAAACTATTGTGAGCACACAAAAAATCTATTTATACTCTGGCACTATCTTAATAAACAAAAATCACATGTCACAATCTTTGGCCGCGATGGACTCGTAAACTACTGAACCGATATTTAATTTGTTTTGCACCGCGTATGTAGTTTGATCTAACTTGAAATATAGGATAGGCTATATCTCGTAATATTATTTTATTGCAATTTTTTTTATTTGTTTATACGTAATAATAAAATGTTACGTATACGCGCCGGCACTCACATTTTCAGGGGTGGGGATATACTTCCGTGTAACTGGGTGGTATTTAATTAAACAACGTGCTTATCAATAAAAAATATTATAGCGAATGATATAAAGTATAGCACATCACCAGGCCCGTCGAGAGAGGAGGGGGGGGGGAGGATTATCCCCGGACCCGAGGTTTCTGAGGAGGACCGCGATTTAGAAGTTCTAAGACAGTTTTTTTTAATTCAGAATAGTCTCTAGTAGTTCCATGTGCAAGTTTTAAGCCGAATTTCGAAAGCAAAGAAAATCTGCATTTGTTTTAATATTATAGTGAAGTGTGAAAAATAAAAAGTTATATATATAAAAAGAAAGGCTAAAATGTGTGTTAGTTGGTCGCGGGTGTTTGAAGAGATGCGTTGGTCGATTTTGTTCAAACTTTCACACAAGTTGCGTAAACCTCACGCGGTGGTTACTATATAGGTTTGGTTGCGATCGACGTACAGGGTCTATTGGCCGAAACGTGGATCCGAGTTACCCCTAGAGTTGGTGATTATAGGTTTATGGATAATCAAATGAAAAAGCTGTGTGAGTGGCTTTATTATAGGTGTGATAGTTTAATACCCTGGGTGGCTAGTATGTGTCTCGAGATATAGGCCAAAACGTGGGCCAGTGAAGCCTAGGACAGTGTTATACAATATGGATATTCTAGTGGTTGAATAGCTGTTTGATGAGTGCTTTAGTACAGAGTAATATATTTATCAGAGACGGACTGGGGTGGGATTAGTGATGTAGGTGGGACTGAGAATCGGAGTGGTGCTGGGACTGGATAAACTATCATGTAAAGTCGGTGAGGATTGGAACTGTCGATAGCATCGCATATACCAACACACTATGGCAGCGCATACGTAAAAACTCAAGGCGATAACGAAGCGCCGACAGCCTGAGTATAATTAGCTCGGAGAAAATCTAATATATGCCTGAGTGGACGGGGACTTCGACTGCTTTTTATCTCAGCGGTCGGACATATGATTGAAAGGTGACCATATCACGTCCCAGTTACGTAAATACACGCCAGTCGTACCTCCAACAAAGCAATGCCGTATGGTCGTCTTTTTTTCAGTTTTACTATAATTACTCGCTTTTCTTTTTTGGTCTTTTGTTTCTGTTACACTCGATAGCTTTCTTTTTAATTCGTGTCTGTGTTACCTAACCCACGCTACTTTTTATAATTGTAATAACAAACTTTTTTTTTGTTTCATAACCATCATACTTCGTATACAGTCAATTTTATTTTTGATTAATTATTTGATTGGTTGTATACTGCAACTTTGAATAATTATATACTGAATAATTAAACCTGTTATTTATATTGCCTATTTAATAACTTTTGACTACATACACCACCTCATGAAGGACAGGAAAAATTGAATTACCACAAGGTGTAGGATTTGCAGAAGAAATAAGCAATTATGAGAATTGGGAGATCGAGAATTGAGCACGATGGAGAAATTGATGAGTAATTGAGAGTTTTGGTAGAATGTGAGAAACTCCGAAGATGAAAAAGAGGAAGGAGAGAAACAAAGAAGGAGATTATGAGAAAAGAGATAAGGGATAAACATTGATAATCGAAGATATGTGCAGATTCGATTGAATGCTAAAACACGACAGGGATGGTGGATTAATATTATTCTTTCTGCTGATACTAATAGTGGACACTGAAAGGATTAGGAAAAAGAAAAGTGAATGAGTGGGGGCCGCCCTTTTTTTCGAGTGCTATTCCAGCGGGGAGTTTATAGATTAGCCTTGAGTTTGAGGGCGGGCATTGCGGGTATGAGCTTTTCGTGTCAGGGCAGATGCCCCCGCCACCACCGGCACAGCGGCACGACTCAAAAATTTAAAGATTATAGTAAAAATAATAGTGTATTCTATTATATCGGTTTAATAATCAGTAAATTTAACAATGTTAAGTAAAAGTATAATTTATATGATCATGATAGTGTAGTATGAATCAAATATTGAAAAAGCTGAAAATATTGATTAATGATAATTTAAAATACATACTCTACGAAATAATTAATTTCGAATATTTTTGTGAATTTTTAACATTGCATGATTTGTTTATTGAAAAATAAATGTCGATTTATATAAAATTAAAGAGAAATGGATTCTGAACGATTCAATAATTGTGTATAAAAGATTTGAAACATTTATAAGACTGCGCGACTTTTAAAATGTGTCTAGTTGCAGTTGTACTGTGTGATTTTAGGTTTGCTTGTGGTCGTTTAGATAGGATGTACTTTTTGTAGGGCCAAATGGGTTATAGGTCCGGGTGTCTGACAGGTTACGTGTATGGGTGACTCTGTCTTGAACTGTCCTGTGTTTGGTGTTTGTTGCTTCGATTGTGGTTAAGAGGGTCTCAGCTCGGTTGTCTGGATTGTGGTTTTGGTACACCAACCTGTCCTTGTATAGGTAAGAAATGCTGTCTTGTTGGTTGTTCTTCTCTACTTTGTTATGAACAATACTATCATGTATGTTTAGGAATTCTTAACACCTTGCTTTGTTGAGTTACCGGCATGGTTAGTTTGATGAAACATTCGCCATGGATGTCCAGGTGGATGTGATTGCACCTAGCCAGCTATCCAGGCCCCATGCTCAGCGAATATAATATTAAGCTGCCGGTAAGTTGTTATAGATGTTTGATTGATTTTGATTAGAATTTAGAACAGCTAGGTTTTCCGTTTATTTTTATGTGATATGAGACTTTTATCATTTGGTTTTGCGCACAAATTATGCAGCACGGTACGTGGCTCGTAGCTTCTTTATCGGTATACAAAATTATTTTCTTTGGTGGTAAACTCCGGTTGAAAATGAGGCTTCCTTAACAATTTATTTTTTGTGGTTTTTTCTTTGTTGGTTGTTTTTAGTTTATTTGGTCTGCGTGTTTCTGATGTGTGGTGGTGATAACTTGTATTTTTGGCAGTTTCGCTTTTTGTCCTCGTATTCCATGCTCCGCAGCTTTGTTGCATTCGTTTGGTCACAATTTGACGCATGGCGCGTTGGCCAGATTTTTTGCGCGTTCATGCCTTTTTTTTCTGTCTGTCGTCATCAAATTTTTTCAAAGGTATGATAGTAGTTGATGAGGAGTGGTTCGCGTATTCACGAAAACCAATGTTTGTCGATCGCAGGCGAACTAGACCGAACATTATAAGTGCAACTAATCCCTCTCCAACGAGTGACACTTCAGATAAAATTTGCTAAATAATAAGTTGTCCTGTTGAATTTTTTTTCCTTTTGGAATATGCAGGCGGTAGGAGAGAATGTCTAGCATTTTTGTAAAGAGGACTTCTTCACGTTCAATGATTTGGGATCCACATGCAAATGTCTGAGGTTGTTCTTTCATTGTTCCCAGTGGTCGTATAAGTGTGGATTTAAAAGGACTAATGTTTGGTTTTTTCGGGTTTTTGATTTATTATTAATTGAAAATGGTTATTCAATCGAAAATGTTGTCCTTGTGATGAGTTGAAGTTTGTCTGTGTTAGGCACTCAATGAATCGACTGTCAGGCACATGATGCACATCCGTGTTGATTGAATAAAATGAGTAGTAATCAAAATGGCTTTAATAGGTATTGTGCATATAATGCACATCAAGTAGGTAAAAAAGTATACAACAGTGGCTTATGCTATTTGGCAAAGAGGGCGGAGTTATTTTTATAACATAAGTCCTGTTTTGGTGGGGGGTTCTTTTTGCTGTGTTTTGCGTATTATTACTTTTGTTTTTGTTTGGTTGGTTATCATAATAAGAATTCCACTATGGTCTACTTTTTTGTTTGGTGGGGTTTAATTTTTTTTTTTCCTTTGGGTCTATCAGATTTTTCTTTTTTTAACACTATTGACATTCTATTTGTAATTCATATTGGCGACGGTTCTTTATTCTTGATCGATTCGCCAACTTTCAAACCCGGTAAGCCTTTATTGTCTTTGAAGTATATGTGTTCTCCTGTTACGGTAAAAAAAAAAAATAAACAAAAACCAATTAGTTATTACAATGG
Source organism: Eurosta solidaginis (assembly GCA_029619165.1). Taxonomy (NCBI): domain Eukaryota; kingdom Metazoa; phylum Arthropoda; class Insecta; order Diptera; family Tephritidae; genus Eurosta; species Eurosta solidaginis. The sequence continues at coordinate 14,459 of JARSSU010007234.1, read as the reverse complement.
GTAGTTATGACATTAATTAATTACATTTCTATGTTTTTAAAGAGGAATTGGAACTCCTATACTTGACCACTTTGGTGGTGACCCAACCCTTTTTCCTTTTAATGCGGGGTCATCAAAAATTGAGAAATAATAAAATGAAAAAAAAAGGGGAAAAACAATCCTAATAGATAAAAACAAAAAAAAAAGATAAAATTATAAAAAAATAAATGAAAATAAAAAAAAACAATAAAATAAAAAATATTATAGCTAAAAATTATAGAAAAAAAATAAAATTAAAAGAAATTAAAAAAAAAAAAATAAAAAAAATAATACAAAATAAGAAAAAAAAAAAAATAAAAAAAAAAAAAATCAAAATAGCGTTTTTTACTCTGTTCTTTCGTGACAATGATGGTGATGTTACGATTTCTATGGTTCTTTTTCGCTTTCTTCAGCACTTTTCTTTGTATTCTGGGCTCAAGCGTGTTTTTTGTCCTGCTTAACAGGTGTTTGTAATTATATTTTTGTTGTTTTAGTATCTAAATAAAATAAGACAAAGAATTAAAGATAACATATGCTTGTTTTTAAGTTTTACAACGGTTGTTTATTGGGGAAAACAATATTCTATTATCATTTCTGAGATCTATAGTAAATGTATTTAATCGTTATTTACATAATAATTATCTAAAAGCTGAGGATGAGAAAGAAGTAAAAGTAAAGTAATTAGGGTAGTGGCCTATTATGGTATTCTACTTAGTCATCACACAGCCTTTTTAGCAATCTGGGGGCGCTTGTATTTCTATGGGCAATTGAACATTGTTTTTGTTTTGTGCGTTTTCTGTGTTTGTGTGCTTTGTTTGTTTGATGCGACTGTGTTTTCTTTTTTTGTTATTTTATGTCTTGTAGCGTTGTTATTTTTGTTGGAAGGCGATTTTAAGTGTGTTGCTCCCCTGCGATACGGAAGCTTTGTTGGGCGATTTGCTTTTTTTGTGGAGTGTTTTTGTGTATCGATCTGTTTGGCCAATGGTTCTTTTTTGCCGGATACAGGCACCGTATCAGCTCCTCGGGTACCACAGCACATGTAATGGTGATGGCCCGACCGCCCTCGCCGTGCCCCCCTTCCGCCCGGCCACGACATTCCGACTTCCGGGAAATTACCTCCCCCCCCACGATCCATCTCGGGAACGATATTAGTATAAACTGTCTGGGATACCGTGAAGACGATTTTTTTATGTTTCTGGCCACACATGTAAACCTTCAGTGATCCTATCCCTCCCTCCCCAACTCCAAGTGTTCCTATAAGGTAGTCGTTAGCTTGTAGGGGTCTCTGCCAGAGCCTAGTCTGTTAGTGTGTAAATCAGGAATTCGCCTGCGGTAGTCGTCAGCACCCGGCGCTGGATATTAGGTCTTGTTTCGAATTTTGATGTTGTTTGTTTGCCGGCGGGATAGGTTTCGAGGTGTTGATGACCCAATGGTGTAGTTCGTTTTTTGGAGTAGGGTAATGCTAATGAAGATTAGGTAAGCTATATTATGTTGCGCTGGCAAGCCTGCAGGGAGTTGCGCTGACGTGTTTTTGCAGAGCTACATCATTTGAACCCGCCTTGCTTTGAATCTTTTGCGTTGAGTTTTAGTCGTCTCCATTGAGGTCGCCCTCTCTACGAACAGCGAATTATCCTCACCGCGTTCTTTGTTTGGGGTTATATTCTGATCCCCTCCCTAACCCGCTGGGGGGACAGTGGAAAATTAAATAATAAGCGCTTGTGGCCTGTCTGTGACGTGCGGATGTGAATGTTGATTTCGGGTTTTGGTTGGGTTTTGTGATGCGCGGTGAACTTTGATTCCCACACCCCCCTGCCTTCGTGGAATCTGGTGGTGATAATTATGTGTACGCGACGCTGAAAGTATATAAAATAACGTGCAGGGTAAAGCAATAACTCTGAGTTAAGTTTAGGTTATTTTTTAATTCTTGTTGTTTTTGTTGTTTTGTGCTAAGTTGGTTTTTTTTGTTTTTAATTGATGACTAATCATAGTAGAAATATGACCCGCCACCGCCGACCTATATCAACCGTCGTTTTTTATTTTAATGTGTATCTGATCAACAGCACCTTCACCTTCTAGGATTGAAAGGATTTTGGTTCCCGTGGGTGAGACTTGTTATGTACCTAAGACTACATAATTATTTTTCTTTTTAGATTTTCGTAGTGTTTATTATTATTACTTCATAGTAAGTATTGTCTTCAATAGAACCGTCATGTTAACACTTTTTTTAAAAAAAGATTTTTTTTTTTTTTTATAATTATGGTTATTTTTCAAGTTTGTTTAGTCTTTTTATTTAATTGTTCTTCTTATTTATTTCTTAAGTTCATATTCAGTTTTCATTTTAGGATTCCTCGAATATATTTACATAGGAACTCCTTTCCCTGACAACCTTGGTTGTTCTTACAACCTTAGTCTCTCAATACGTTAATCCTTCAATAAAGAATTTTACTAGACTATGTGCGCAAGTCACCGTTTTTTGCTGTTTTTCATGCTATTTTTTTGTCGTCCCTCCATCTCTCCAACTTCTCAAAACATTTTGATTTTGTATGTTGGTCAATTTACTACTGGATTTATGTATGTAAATTTGTTACCAAGTAATATGGAAGTTGCCCAAACGGGCTTCTCCTTTGGGCTCAATCATAGGTCCGCTCCTTCTACTATTCATCGTATGTATTTATGTTGTTCCAAATATGCGATTTGTGCCAACTCCAAAATCGGGACTCTGACAAAAATACGATATTTTGTTGCAATACTCGGATTCCTTGCGCCACTTAGCACGTGCTGTTTAGGCGCGTCGGGTTTTTTCGGTTTTTTTTTTTTTTTTGTTTGATAGCGCGCTGGCAGCTTTCTATTCTATGTATGTGTTTATTTTGTGTTCCCAAGCAGTGAGCCACGAAAGTTTTCGGACCACAAATACGATTTTTAGTGAATTATCCTCGCACGATTCCGTTTTGCTGCCACCCTAGCGGGGTAGAACGATTTTTTTTTTTTTCATAAGTATACGCTTTCTTTGTTATTGTTCTGTTGCATGTATTATGTGGTGTTTCCAGATTATTGAGTCCAAATCGGTACAGACCACAAATGCCGGAATTTTGGCGAAATATCTCCGATACCGTGCCGCCACGAGCGGGCAGATTTTTTTTTTTCAAAAGTCGCTATATCTCTTTTGTTCCAATCTTGCATTGTAATGTATGTGTGTTCCGCAACGATGAGCCCAAGTCGGACCACAAAAGCGAGTATTGCGAATATACTCGTCCGTGCGCCACCATCCAGCGGAGATTTTTTTCTTATTATTGCATTGCTCATCAGGGTTCTGAACTATATTCAACGTTTCAAGCTTGCTAGAGGTATATCGGGAAGTTACATAAATTTCAATTACAAGATTCGTTCACAACGGCGTGCTGCCTGCCTGTCAACTCAAGCTAAATAAAACCATTTAAAAATAGGACAAACTCCTTAATGGGATATTTCGTTCTTCTTTGTGAAAAATTGTTACCTGCTCGCAACGCAAAAGCGTTTGCACTTTACCCTGCACACACATGACGGTTGTAGTAGTGTAACCCTGCCAAACCTGCTGATCGTACCAATTTATTTTCGTAAGTTCACAATTTTTAGCGAAAGAAAATGAAATGCAGGCAATAATTTCTAATAAGTTTTTATTATTATGATTGTAAAACAAGTCGATACACGGGTAGCCATTTATATTCTCTCATGCATTATAAAAGTTGACACTTTTCAAGGGTAGGAGGATATCTATAAGGTTTTTATCATTTCTTAGGCAACCATTTTTTTCAGAAACGAAAACGCTGATAAACGTGCTATTTTTTATACTCAGTTGAGCAGAGCTCACAGAGTATATTAAGTTTGATGGATAACGGTTGGTTTGTACAGGTATAAAGAATTTCGATAGATATCAGACTTCCATATATCAAAATCATCAGTATCGAAAAAAAAAATTTGATGTTGAGCCATGTCCGTCCGTCAATCTCCGTCCGCCTGTAAACAACGATAACTGAGTAAATTTTGAGGTATCTTGAATGAAAAGTTTTTGGGATGTAGGTTCCTTGAGCACTCATCTCAGAGCTATAAAATGAAAAGATATCGGACTATAAAACCGCCCCACTTTTTTCGAATCGAAAATTTCGAAAAACTATAAGAAGTGCGATAATATCTAACAAAAAGACCGATTAAGACGACGAAACTTGTTAGAGAGTTGAAACTTTATGACGCAAACATAGAAATTAGTTAAAAATTTGGGACATGGGCGTGCACCGCCTTACAACTTTTTTAAAAGAGTGTAAATTTAAATTTTGAAAGCTGTAATTGGCAGTTGTTGAAGACTAGAATGAGGAAATTTGGCAGAACGGTTACTCTTATTAATATGATGTACGTTATATAAAAATTAGCAAATCGGAGAAGGACCAGCGCCCCAATGTTTTTAAAAGAAATTTTTTTTTTAGTAAAATTTTACAAATAAATTATTATTCTTTACTAGTTATATAAGTAAATTATGTGTCAAGATTCAACTCAGTTGTTGATAATGGTGCAACAAAATAACAAAAATAAAAGAAAATTTTAAAAATGGCGTGGCTCGCCCTTTTCATTTAATTTGCTGGGATTAAGGATTGGGTTTGAGGGAGGTTGTGGGATCGGGGTTGATTCGGTCAATATGTTTTTTTGCTTTTTTTTTTTGTTTGCTTTTTATGCTCTAGTTTGTTCTTATGGGGCGGTGATGCGGTCTTCCAATGCTTGAACGGTATTTTATTGTATATTGCAGTGATCTTGCAGCTTGGATTATTCGTTTATTTCCATATCGCGCAGTTATGACCTCATAACGGCACTCGCTTTGCATTACCCCACGTACTTCCATTACTTTAGAGCAATCTGTAAGCATTTGTTCGACCTGCTTTAGGGCAGTGTCCTTATCGCTACAACAGTGACAAGACAACAACAGCATCGGTTTAACAAGAGTGATGGTACTGATTCAGTGTATTTCACTCTTAAAATATATTTTAACTCTCCCCGATTGCTCTGTGGCGAACTCTGTAGCATGGGTAGGATATACGCCAACTGAACCCGGTGGTTCAAACTTGAGGAAGCACCACCGTCCAGTTCGTTTTTGGCAGTTGGTCACCAATACGCCTGCAATACCCGTCCATTTTCTGAATGGTGAGCACGACTTTCACCTATAGTGAATCAGCTCCGTTGGAAATGTATGTCGCAAGGCGGTCTCCCAAAGCCGCCTTCACTAGTATGTTACCATTTAATGTTTCATTATAAGCCTCGTGAACTGAGTGTTTCACAGAAATTGTCCACGGGACTATGTTCGCCCTGAAAATTTCACGCTTGTGGATCCTCAACATGATCCCGAATGAACAGTACTGGCACCGTTTGCTTTCCAAAACCTTTACAGCTTAAACGTTTCTTTTACTGCCCTTCTAGAATACTTAAAACTACCGCTGTCACCACGGCAGCCTTTTTGTTTGCTGCTGCAGTTTTCTTAGAGTGTAAGCATTTGTTATATGCGAGTCGATAAGGACGTGTTTAATAGCAAGTCAATTAGTTGTCCCTCCAGCTCGGATCCACATTGGAAACCAGACGTGGGCGCTTTGGGGTCGATCTCTTAAGTTGTCATCCATAGATCCGTCGAAAGGCAGGGAGCGGCCGCGGATTCGAATTCTCATTGCTGCCATCTTTTTCGTTAAGTGGGTCCCTCATGTCGTGTTACTTCAAATTTAACAGAGAAGAAAATTCTATAAAAAAAGGAGAGAAAACAGCAATATTAGTTCTGAATTGGTGTTTATTTGTTGCCGTCGTTCTTTACACTAGGGGCTATTTACCTGCAAAAGATATTTATTCCATTAAAATAAATTGGATCACAATTAATTTATTTGCTGCTACGCACTTAGCTGCGACGTGAAGTTTGGCAACTTCATCAAGACACACATTTCAAGCAAAAAAAAAAGTTTGAGAGAATTTAAGCGATACCATCAACTCCATTTTAGCGTGACTTGTAAGGTGAAAAAAAAAAGTGCGTGGTTTTCAGAAACAAGTTTACTGGTCAATCGAATACGTCGCACGTGCAAAAATCTCCCGCTGCATTGAAAGTAAATTTTCACCTTTTTCAATTAAGATATTTCAAAATATTTGGTTTGCGGCACGCAGCTTCGCGGGTGTCTTAGTAATAACTCGACCAAACTTTCTCTCAACTACCGAGTTGGCACGTTGTTTGCCATTGTCAACGCGGTTTGTATGAACCATTTCCTGTCCATTTGACAAAGCATTAAGTTTCAATTTTAACAAGCGCGTAACGACTATCCAACGTAACAAGTTTGGAGGCCTACTAAAAAACGTGCGGGTATTCTACGTACGTGTCGAGATTATTTCGTTACGACTGTTCTTTTTTCGTCCTTTTTTGTGTTTTTTTTTTTTTGGTAGATTTCGCCGCTTATGTAACAAATTGTAAGTGAAGAAAAATAAGAAAAAAGCATTTACCGAAGTCAGAAAAATGTAATGAAAAGCAGAGCATTAACGCGGAAATACAAAAAAAAAAAAAATTTAAAACAGAAAGTGTAGTTAACTTCTTGTGTGAGGTTGGCGTGTTACCAAAATCTTTTTAGAGAAATTTCTTAAAGATCCTGCCAAGCTTCATTGACGAGAAGCCTATAGCAATCTTTGATAGAGTGAGGGTGAGGATTTGTGTGTTGTGGTATTGTGTGTGGTTGTGGTATGGTTATGTGCATGTGCCCGGCAAAGTAGTCCGAAGTGGAAAAAAGAATTTAATGTTAACTTTTTTTGAGCAGGGTTGTCTTTTTGCAGTGATGGTACACGCAGCTCATTGTGCAGTATTAACTCTATGAGACGGCGCTGGCCAAACGTTGTCTACCACACTGTATGGTGTTTAAGGTGTGGTGTTCTTAGTTTTTTTTTTAGTTTTTTGGCGACAAAGTTTTATTTTTTCTTTAAGGCTGCATGCCTGTCTAAAAGTCGTACAGAACTGACACTTTAAAGGCACCACACCAAGTCAAGTATTCGTTCAAGTGCGTGTCCGTCCATCGTTGATACCAGCTGCAGTCTTACTTCCTTGGTTCATAGATATAGTCTTCAATCTCCACGTGCTTTCGTGGCAAAAAAACCACATTTACTTCTCTAGTTTAACCATTCCTAGTCGACGTCGATGTGCAGCCTAAAACTTTTTTGCTCACTATGCTTACAGGTTGAGAGGCGAGCCGCTTGGCCACTCTACGTTACTTTCGGTTTAGGTAAATTTTACTGACGCTGTGTTGTGAGACCGTACATACAGTGACTGCAGTTTTTTTTTTTTTTTTTTTTTTTTGCATGTCATCACTGTGTCGATCACTGTACGTGGTGTTGAATACAGATGTAAGTGTGAAGCGGCGTAAGAAGGTAAGAGTGGTATGCTATATACTAAAATTTTAAATTAAAAGTTTAAAGTAAATTAAAAAAACTTGATAAAATAAATGAACTATAAAATAAAGGAAATAAAAAACTTTATATGAAATAGAAAACAAAAAATAAGAAAACTTAAAAAACGTTTCATTAAAAAAGAAATAATAAAAAAAAATTTTTAAGATAACATAATACAAAATAAAAATAAAAGTAATACTTATAATTAACAGACTATATATAAAAGATAAGTAAAATTAAAATAAAACAAAATAAAAATAAAATAACAAAATTAAATAAAATAAAATAAAACACAAAATAAAATAAAACTAAAATATAATATAATAAAAATAAGGTAAAATAAAAAATATAAAATGAAGTTAAAGAAAAATTTGTGGTTATATAAAAATGACCCAAAGAACAGTAGTTAAATACTTATGTTTAACGAGACCTTAAATTAAAAATGAATAAGTTTGGATTATCATTCGAAAAAAAAGTATCAATTTTAATAAAATAATTTATCGATTTGTAATCGGAAATTTGTGATATCTAATGTGGTTTCGTATAAAATATTGATTCGTGAATGTTAGTAATTTGTAAATCGTATTATCGTGAATTACTAAATCGACTCTGTTATCTAAAAAAACTTAAGGGTTTACATTGAAAATGTTAGTGTATTAGTTACGGAGTTGTTACGAATCGGTTTGATGACAGCATACAGTAACGCTAGATTGCGTGGCGATTAGAAAGAGAAGCCATTAACGACAACAATGGCAATGGATAACAAACAACAAAAACTCGAAGATAGCAAATTGTTTTCCAAACATAAACCGATAATTAATAACAATATCTTATCCGTATCGATTGTTCCCGATAGACAAGCCGACGGAAATTCTTCCAACACAGCCCGAACCTATTTGGTTTTTGGTTAGAGTTACCCTTGTTGTTATTTAAAATATTATTATTTCTCTAGGACCGCATTTTAATACCCATACATCAAACTTCAGGAAATACTGGTTAACTTACGCGAATTTTCTTCGTAAAATTTTTTTCAAAAAGTTCTACTGCTCAGTATTCCCTTTTACAAAGTATTCGCGTTAAGCAAAGCAATACAAAGTTAAGAAAATAGCGATTTTTTTAACTTTTATTCAAGTACTTGAGTATCGTTTTTAAAAGTTAGCCCGCAAATTTAGAAGTCCTAAAAAAAATGTAAAACCAAAACAAATAGGACGGTTATAGTCGGGTGTAACGAACATACATACTCAGTTGGAGTATGGTTGACAAACATAGGGGAAAATAAACCATGTAGGAAAATGAGGGAAACCCTTGGAATGTGTTTGTTATGCGATGTGGTGTTATCAGAATGAAGGGCATTATTAGAGTATTTTATGAGGGAGGTGGGGCCATAGGAGTTCTTATAGGGTTTGTTTTTTTCTGCGAGCCATGTAGGCGAATATAGCCAATAAAGCGTGGTATATTCGAGGACGACTGTTAGGTTGACTCTCTAGAGAGTGCATTGTAAGATAATGGGGTCCCTATACATCAAATGAAAGGTGTTTTAATGCAGCATTTTAAAAGGGAGTAACATCCTTAGGTGCATAGGAGTGCCGGTCTTCGGAGACGATAGGCCCATAAGTCTTGTTGGTGGAACAGGGGGCGGTGAGCTACATTGTAGGGGGGAAAAGAATTTGTTTGTACGATATGGGTGTATCAAATTCAAAGTGTTAGTTGTTGTAATGATTATTTTAAGAAGGCTGTCGTGGAGGCTGTGAAGTTTCTATAGGTTGGAACCCCCCCTTTTCGAGCACGTATCGCCATATAAAGGGCTGTGGCCAAGGGGTTTTTGCGAACTCTAGAAGATCCGATTGTGCAATATGGGTATTCAAACGAAGAGGAGGTTAAATGAGTATTTTTTAAGAGGCAGGTGGGCCTGCTCGCGGCGAAAAGAACAAAGAGTAATTACAAACGACACTAGGGATCAAAAATTGGAAATAAAGTAGAATATAAAAAAAAGAACAAGAATTCAATAAGCCCAACTCGCCAGAGAAGTTCGTGCTTTCAAGGGGAAGAGTAGTGCTAAACGAAATAAAAAAAATGGAAAGGGAAAAAAAAAAAAAAGAATAAAAAAAAAAAAATAAAAAATAAAAAAAAAATTAAAAAAAAAGAAATAATAAAAAAAAATGGTGCTTGTAAACAATCTATGAGGTGGTAAAATAAATTGGTTGAAATATTAGGTTTTGTCGAAGGGTATAATGTTGATTTTTGTTAAATAAAAGAGGAACTTAGCAAATTAATAAAGAAAAAAAGTTCAGTCAACATAAAAAAAAAAAATAGGTATCATGATTAAACCCAAAATATAAAAGAGAAACGCCAATAAAAAGATTTAAAAAGAGAGAAAAGGGTAAAGAAATCGAATAAGGAATAGAAAGAACCAAAAGAGAAATGGAAACATAAGGAAAGAGGAGAGAAGAGAAAAAAAGAAATAAAAAAAAAAAAAGTGTGTAAAAAGATGAAAAAAAAAAGAAAAAAAAAGAAAAGGTGAGTAAGGAAAGACTTAAAGTTAAACGCTCAGAACTATGTTAAATATAAATTATGTAATGTACTATGAAAGGAATATAAAAAACAGAAAAAAAAAGGCATGATAAAAAGGAGAAAGAGGAGAAGAAGAAAAGACGCTGATAATCGTAACTAAAAGAAAACACTATAGTATAAAAAAAATAGTATAGTAACAAAGGAATATAGAAAAAAAAAAAGTCACTAAAAAATAGAAAAAAGAGATGAACAAGTATGTGGGTGATTCCAAGATGGCGGAATGATTTATTTATTATGAGAGAGTAGCGATGAAAAATCAGCATGAATAATGAAATAAATGGAAGGGAAAAACATCACAGGCAAGACAAGACTATAGGAAGAGTGTGAAGAGGGAAAGTAAAATAGAAAAAACGAAAACTCGGGTGAAGGAACAAAGATAGAGAAGAAAAGAAAAATGAAAAGAAAAAAAAAAAAGGAAATAAAACCGCAAAAGAGGAAGTACTATTAAATAGGGGTTAGTATAAGGTTTTTACAAGTAACGAATGTAATGTGAAAAAAGTAGAAAAATGTTTTTAAAATTAAAAGAAGCGAAAAAAAAATGATTAATTCGATCTGATGGGAACGAGATATTGGGTGGAATTAGATGGGGCGAATTAAAAAATCGTGAGAAGAAAATTTTTTTTAGGATTATCGGTATAGGTGGGAAGTTGAGCGAATGAAGTGGAATTCAGTATTCCACCGAGAAAGAATTAATGTTTGTAAATATGTAACTATCTAATTAAAAATTTCGTGTTTTTTTTTTTGTTTCGGTGTGTCGTTTGCTAGGAATTGGAGAGTGCAAGATGTGTTGATTATCTGGTAGGGGTGTATTGGAAGAGCAATGATATAGATAAAAGAAACCAGAAAAGAAGAAATATAGACGCAAAAAAAATAAAAAAAAAGGAAAAAAAACTAAGAAAAAAAACAAAAAGAAAGATAAGATAAAGAAAATATTGCAATGAGATAATGTTCAGAATTTTATAATTTTTAAAAATTGTATTTATTTATTAATATATATTATATACAATTTTTTAAAAAATTTATAATTAATGAGTACTCATTGAAAAAAAAGGAAGATATTCAAAACAAGTAAAAAGATGGAAGATATAATGAACATAAAGGCTATCTAAAAATGAAGTGAATTTTTATATATTTTTATTTATATTTTTTAACATATATATTATGAAAAATAATAAGTATTTTTTAATTTGATATTTTAATAATTATTTTATTTACTTAAAATTAAAAAAAATGACAATAAAAAAAAGAGAGGTGCGAAAAGAGAAGAAAAAAAAAGAGAATAGTTTGGAATCAGAAGAGGGAGAGTGGAATTGGAGGTACAAGCCCAATTCGTAAGTTAATTGATAATAATTATTAGATTAGAATAAAATAAGTTGGGCAAGAGTAAATAATAGGTCAAAATAGATTCACTTGCTCCGCTACAACGCAAACCAACCCTTCGAAAATTTCAGGGAAAAAAGGAGAAAGAAGAAAAACGAGATAAAGAATAGCATAAAAAGGAAAGATATAATATCGATGATCCAGAACGCAAAAGAAAACACAAAAAATTATAATAGTAAAAAAAGAAATACGTGTAAAAGGATTTAACGCGATATTTGAAAGAATAACAGGAAAAAAAAATACCAAGGGTAGAAAAAAAAGAAATAAAAAAAAAAAAGAAAAAGATGATAAAGAAAAAAATAAAAAAAAATAAGAGGAAAAAAAAAAAAAAAAAGAAAAAAGAAATTGGAAAGGCGATAAAAAAAAAAATGAAAGAAACAAAAACAAAAATAATAATCGGGAAGGAATGACAGAAGGAAAAAAAAAGAGAGAATAAAAAGAACAACCAGAAGGAAAAAAAAGATCAACAAAAAAAGAAGAGAAGATCAGATAGGGAGTAAGGAATAACTTTTGGAGACTTTTTAAAAAAGATAAGGATCTACTATTGTTAAAAAAAAAAAGTAAACGATAACATCAAAAAAGGAAAAAAAAAAAAGATAAAGAAAAGAAAAAAAAGAGAATAAAAAAAAAAAAAAAACAAGTAATGATACGGTTGAAAGAAAGTTAGAATAAAGATTACTTATACGAAAGCAAGTAATAAGAATAGAATCGAAATAGGTGTAAAGATAGGAAAGATTAAGTAGAAACACCAAAAAATAAGGAAAACGAATGTACTAATGGAAATAAGAAAAGAAAAAAAATAGTGAGGTAAGTAAAAGAAGAACATAAAAACGATATAGGGGGAGGGTGACCGATTATTAGGATAACTTAGTGAGTTTTGGAAGAGGAGTTTTTTGTACAATGTGGAATAGGTTAATAGAAGGAGTTTTCTTGTATGATTAACGAAAAAAAAATGAAAGGTAAATCAAAAATTTCAAAGATCGATGTGAGACAATTTATTTTTATTTTAAAATTCATAAAATTAAAATAAAAAAAAATGATTTATTTTTTTAAAAATAACAAAATTTAAAAAAAGGAATAGGCGACCCCAGAGTAGAAGATTAGAAAATAAAGGGAGGGAAAAAAAAAAAAAAAAACTATAGAAGAAATAAAAAAATGATCGTAATTGATAGTCGCATACGTCGTAAAATAGAATAAGAGATAGTATAGGATAAATTATTGGGACCCACACCTTTTAATTCGAGACATAAAAACTATCGCCGAATATAAATGGTTGAGAAAACAGGGGGAACTGTTATGAACTCATAGGAAATTCATTTGATGCAATGGAAAAACAATTAGCAAAAGAAAAAAAGGGTAAATCAAAACGAAAGAGAAAGGAGTAAAAAGTTTAGAGGAAGTGAGAAAAAAGTTAAACAAAAAAAAAATAAATGACAAGGGGAGTTAATATTTGGGAAGTAGAATGGGACGCATTGAAAAAATGTTTAGTAGGGACCTGGTCTGGACACAAGAGGAGTGTTGATTTAACTGTCTATAGACTCTTTGGTATTAAGTGAAAGAAAAAAAAAGTATTGTTACCCATGACAGAAATGAAAAAAATAAAAATTAAGAATCATCAAAAATGAAAAAGGTAGAAACAAAGTTATATAAGTTAAAAGTTAGTGGAGAGTAATTGTGAAAAAAAAAAGGCAAGATAAATAAGAAAAAAAAAAAACGAAAAAAGTGTAGACAAAGACAATAAAAAAAAAAAAAAGGAAGCGATAGTTAAAAAAGGTATTTTAAAAAAATAGAGGTATAATAGTATGAACTTTTTAACGCCATACGTCACGAACAAAAATTAACACTATGAATCATAATTTTTTAAAAATTTGGTATATAAAATTAGAGTACAAACTAGAAAAAAAAAAGGAAGCATATAGATATATATACATGGGGCGCGTTAAAAACATGTTTATTCTTGTGGGAATGAGAAGAATGTGAAGGATAGAAAAAATTGGGCGAAATAAAATCGTGGTTCTTTAATTTCGGATGATTTTGATTTAATGTCTAACGAACACTTTCTTCTTCATATAAAGATAAGGAGATGTTATTTAAAAGGAAAGAAAAAAAGAGGGTTGTTATACACAGTAACGATCACGTCAGGTCAACAGGCCGCGAAATAGTGAGGAAAAGAAAAGTGAAAACGTTAACCAACAAAGCCAGAGGGAGGAAGGCAGAAGGGAAGAAGATCAGTTGTAGAAGTGATGGAGAAAGAAACAAGAAGAATAAAAAAAAAAGAAAAAAAAAAGAAGGGGAAGGAAAAAAAGAAAAGAAAGAAAAGTAAAGGAGAAAGAAGAAAAGTAAAGATGCCTAAAAAGTAAAGGGAAAAGAAAGAAAAAAAAAGTAAATTAATAGTAAGAAAAGTTTCCCCCCCCCACCATTTTTTTAATACTTATAGACCAAGATTTTGGCCAGGCGCGACTTGTGTTCACAACATTGATTTCTCCATCGTCTTCGTTCACACATTCCAAACAACGCTATTTTATGCCTTGTTATCCCTTGATTCTTTCGTCACTTTAGCCTAGAGTCTTCCTGTCCCCTCCGTCAAAGAATCTTAGCCCAACCCCAGTGCTTTTCATTCGTTTCAGACTGTACTTGTGGCACGCAGTGTTTGCTCACCCCCCCTTTTTATCTCTTTTTCCCGCTTAAGCTCACCCTCCCTCACCTTTCCCAGAACTACTTTTTCTCTCTTCCCCTATTCCCCCTTCTCCTTTCATCCTTCTTCTCTTTTCCCCCTTTTCTTTTCTTCTGCCCCCCCCCCCATATTCTCCCCCCTTTCCTCTTTACTTTCCCCAACCCCCCTTCTTCATTCCCCCCCACCTTTATCCTTTATATTTTATTCCTTCTCCTCCCCCCCGCCCCCCCCCCCTTTTATCTCTCTCTTCTCTTCTCCCCCCCGCCTCTTTTTTCCTTCCTCCCCTTTCTGCCCCCTTCCCCCCCCCTCCCCCTTTTACTTCCCCTTTATTTTCCCAGCCCTCCGCCCCCCCCCCCCCCACCCCCCTCGCCTTTAAAGAAAAACGTAAAGA
>JARSSU010007232.1:0-20265 GCA_029619165.1 Eurosta solidaginis | reverse complement strand
GACGCCGTCTAAATATTTGTGACGGCGGCTTAGACAGACCCTGACTCCATCAATGACTTCTTTTTACAGTCGAGTAGTTATATAAATAATCAAAATTTCAAACTTAATGAAAACGTGATGTACATACCAGATAATAACAAATTTCAATTTTTCGGAGTTACAGAGGATGATGTCTTAGGAAGTATATTCTCATAAAGTCCAATGCCGTTGGTGACGACGGTATAAGCTTAGGTTTGTGAAACTTATTGCAATCAACATTGTTTCAACGTTAACACATAGTATTAACTTTTCGATAACGACTTCAACTTTTTCCGATGCTTGGAAGATAGCAAAAGTTATTCCTATTGCTAAAAAGCAATCGGCTGTTTTGCCAATGGATTTTCGGCCGATAAGCATATTACCCGCTCTTTCTAAAATCTGGGAAAAGTCAGTGGTGGCCCAAATCACCGAATACCTCAAATAAGAACAACCTTCTCTCAGAATGCCAGTCTGGTTATAGAGCGAGCCATAGTTGTGCGACGGCTTTACTCAAGGTAATTGAAGACATCCGCCCTGCCTACGATAGGAGTGATTTGACTGTGATGTCACTTTAGATTTTTCGAAAACCTTTGACACAGTAGATCATTCCATTCTCTTAATGAAATTACGACACTACTTTGGATTCTCTTCTAGCGCTTCAAGATTGCTCGAAAACTATCTTACAAATCGTTGGCAGAAGGTAGTAGTTATAAAGTGGTTGCTCTGAGACGAAGTGCCTGTGCTCGGGGGTGCCTCAGGGATCTATACTTGGACCAGTTTTGTTCAGTATGTTCATTAACGATATTACTCATTGCTGTAAAAGTGTTTCAATACATCTATATGCTGATGATGCACAAATATATCTATCTCGCCCTATTGGCTTATCTGAAGATTTGGTTTGTAGGATGAACGAGGATCTCGGAAGCATCTCTTCGTGGTCAGGTGATAATAATTTAAATCTAAATGCGTCTAAAACAAAAGCTATTTGCATTTCGCACTCTCCGCAACTAGTAGAGAATTTGCCATCGGTTATACTACAGGATATTACCATTAAGTATGAGTCGGTCGTTAATAGTTTAGGGTTCAAACTAAATTCCAATTTTAACTGTGTTGATCATATTAACTACGTTTTATCAAAAATTTATTTTGTGTTAAGGAAATTGTGGTACACAGCTGCTTTCATTCCTCCAAATGTCAAATTAATGTTAGTCAGATCACTAATAGTTCCTTTCACTTCGTTGGGAGGGTTAGTGTTTGGTGATATAGACTGCAGGTCTAGAAATAAGCTACAACTTGCATTGAACAATTGTGCAAGATATATCTACTTGAAGCGTAAATTTGACCACATATCAGAGTTTTCGTTTAAAATACTTGATTGCAGTCTTACTACCTTCCTAAACTATCGCAATCTAATTTTCCTGAATAAATTAATTTATAAAAAACAACCAGAATACCTATTCCGAAATTTATGTTTTGCTAGATCTGACAGAACCTGTAACCTCATCGTTCCACACCATAAATATCTCTCATCATCAAGGACGTTCTTTGTCAGTACTATCAAAGTATGGAACTCATTACCTAATTTTATTAAAAATGAGCCCAATGCATCGCGCTTTAAATTGGCTTTGTCTGAATTTTTTGATATACGAAAAACACTATTCTAGCTATTTTCTCGAATCTACATTGTCTATTTCTGGTTTTTGTTTTATATTAATATAAATATTGTTATACTCACATTATTATATTGTACACATATCCAAATATCGATGTACTTTAAGAGACAATAGTCTCACTTGTACAAATGTGTTAAATAAATTGAATTGAATTGAATTGAATTGAAATAAAAGGGGTTTTAATGAATTAGGGACAATATGGAAATGGATAGCGGGATCACCCGACCATGATGATTTGGTGTTAGTAAATAACAAATTGAACGAATTAACGGAATATAATAATAAACAGTACACTACAAACTCGGAAATTTTTAAAGAAATTTATAGATTAACTGAAACAATAAGAAGCTTATATGGAGATGAATATGTTAAATTACTTTTAAAACGAAGAAATACATTTTTAATGTCGGAATTACAAAATCTCGTTAATACTATAGCAATGGCAAAATTAGGAATTTTAAATCCAGTAATTTTACATTTTGATGAAATAGAGAAAATAACCGAAAATAAGCACGGACGAATGTCTATATCAGATATAATAAACGTATCTACTTTTAAAATATTGCAAAATGAAGATGTAATAGTTATTTACATAAAATATCCAGAAATTATATTTGATTGTAAATTGTTTGAAGTAAGGCCAATTGCCCAAATAGATGGTAAGTTATTAATTGCAAAAGAAATTGCAAAATGTAACGACAAATACGTCAATGTTGAAAATTGTAAAAAAGAATTGATAAATACTATTGTAAAATTAATAATACAAATAGTTGCTTGTCAGATATTTTAACTGGAAATAAAGCTAAATGTAAAAAAATAAAAAGGCAAAACAAAATAGATGAAATAAAACAAGGTGCTATATTAGTTTCAGGGAAGCATATTATCAATAATCAGGAAGTAGATGGAATCTGTTTAGTTACATTTGAAAATCAAACAAATATTGATAATGTTACATATGAAAATATAGATTCAAAAATATGGCAGTATGTCAGGAATAATAAGGTAAGTAATTTTGAAATTGTAGATTACATTGAGTCAAAAACTATAATTTGAAATTTGAAAACATTAATTTGATCAAACTATGTAAGAAATGAAATACAATCACAACCTGTATATTGGATTGTCATTGTATTAACATGTATTATAATTATAATATATATATTTTTTAAGATCAACAAAGTGGTTGAGAGATGGAAAACAAATAGACAGTCAATAAAACAAGAGGAAATTTTTAATGAACTAACCGTTAAAATTAATCAACTTACAAACAAAATCACAGAATCGGAGCGATTCTCTTAAAGAAAGGGGGGAGTTAACAGTAACTTCCCACAGTGCCCTTATGGCAATCATAAACAAATATTCCATTTCTCAATCCACTGGCATTTCAGTAAGCAGACTAAACAAAGATTATATTTCTCAAGCCACTGGCATTTCATTGAATAAATATTCCATTTCTCACGCATCGGTTTTCATTAGCAAATCCGATGCAACGCTTATATTGTAAATATTAAACTAAGTTATAAATAAGATCAATTGTGGGAAATAAAGGCAGTTTGGTTTCTGAGTTTGGTGTCAATGTTACATTATGTAACTAACCATAAAAAATTCTTATTATTTTTTTAAAAACCCCTCCTAAAGTAGGTGGACGATAATTTGGACGCCTTTTCGTGATATCGCCATAAAGGTGGACCAGGGTTGCTCTAGAATTTGGTTGTACGATATGGGTATCAAATGAAAGGTGTTAATGAGTTGTATAAAAGGGAGTGATCCTTACTTCCATAGGTGAACGCCGTTTGGAGATATCGCCATAAAGGTGGACCAGGGGAGACCCTAGAATTTGTTTGTACGATATGGGTATCAAATGAAAGGGGTTAGTGAGTATTTTAAAAAGGAGTAGGCCTTAGTTCTATAGCTGGACGCCTTTTCGAGATATCGCCATAAAGGTGGACCAGGGGTGACTCTAGAATGCGTTTGTACAATATGGGTATCAAACGAAAGGTGTTAATGAGTAGTTTATAAGGGCGTGGGGCTTAGTTCTATAGGTGGACGCCTTTTCGAGATATCGCCATAAAAGTGGACCAGGGGTGACTCTAGAATGTGTTTGTACGATATGGGTATCAAATTAAAGGCATTAATGAGGGTTTTAACGGCCACCGTGGTGTGATGGTAGCGTGCTCCGCCTACCATACCGTATGCCCTGGGTTCACACCCCGGGTAAAGCAACATCAAAATTTTAGAAATAAGGTTTTTCAATTAGAAGAAAATTTTTCTAAGCGGGGTCGCCCCTCGGCAGTGTTTGGCAAGCGCTCCGGGTGTATTTCTGCCATGAAAAGCTCTCAGTGAAAACTCATCTGCCTTGCAGATGCCGTTCGGAGTCGGCATAAAACATGTAGGTTCCCGTCCGGCCAATTTGTAGGGAAAAGCAAGAGGAGCACGACGCAAATTGGAAGAGAAGCTCGGCATTAGATCTCTTCGGAGGTTATCGCTCCTTAAATTTATTTTTTTTTAATGAGGGTTTTAAAAGGGAGTGGTGGTAGGTGTATATGTGAAGGCGTTTTCCAGATATCGACCAAAATGTGGACCAGGGTGACCCAGAACATCATCTGTTGGATACCGCTAATTTATTTATATATGTAATACCACGAACAGTATTCCTGCCAAAATTTCAAGGGTTTTTTATTTCGCCCTGCAGAACTTTTTCATTTTCTTCTAGTTAAATGGTAGGTGTCACACCCATTTTACAAAGTTTTTTCTAAAGTTATATTTTGCGTCAATTAAACCAATCCTAATTACCATGTTTCATCCCTTTTTCGTATTTGGTATAGAATTATGGCATTCTTTCATTTTTCGTAATTTTCGATATCGAAAAAGTGGGCGTGGTCATAGTCGGATTTCGGCCATTTTTTATACCAATACAAAGTGAGTTCAGATAAGTAAGTGAACTGAGTTTAGTAAAGATATATCGATTTTTGCTCAAGTTATCGTGTCAACGGCCGAGCGGAAGGACAGACGGACGACTATGTATAAAAACTGTGCGCGGCTTCAACCGATTTCGCCCTTTTTCACAGAAATAAGTTATCGTCCTAGAATCTAAGCCACTACCAAATTTCACAGGGATTGGTAAATTTTTGTTCGACTTATGGCATTAAAAGTATCCTAGACAAATTAAATGAAAAAGGGCGGAGCCACGCCCATTTTGAAATTTTCTTTTATTTTTGTATTTTGTTGCACCATATCATTGCTAGAGTTGAATGTTGACATAATTTATTTATGTACTGTAAAGATATTAAATTGTTTGTTAAAATTTGACTTAAAAAATATTTATATATGTAATAGGAGTAACGTTCCTGCCAAATTTCATCATGATATCTTCAACGACTGCCAAATTACAGCTTGCAAAAGTTTTAAATTACCTTCTTTTAAAAGTGGGCGGTGCCACGCCCATTGTCCAAAATTTTACTAATTTTCTATTCTGCGTAAGTTCAATTCACTTACCAAGTTTCATCGCTTTATCCGTCTTTGGTAATGAATTATCGCACTTTTTCGGTTTCTCGAAATATTCGATATCGAAAAAGTGGGTGTGGTTATAGTCCGATATCGTTCATTTTAAATAGCGATCTGAGATGAGTGCTCAGGAACCTACATACCAAATTTACTCAAGTTATTGTGTTAACGGACGGACGGACGGACATGGCTCAATAAAATTTTTTTTCGATCCTGATGATTTTGATATATGGAAATCTATATCTATCTCGATTCCTGTATACCCGTACAACCAACCGTTATCCCATCAAAGTTAGTATACTCTGTGAGCTCTGCTCAACTGAGAATACAAAAATCCGCTAGGTGGCGCACGGATCGAGATATACAAAAAAATTAATTTTAAAATGGAAATTTTGCGATCGACTTTTAACTAACTTCTCGGTGATCCAGAGACTTGAAACTTGGCACATAGTTTGCGTATCGATGGCACCACAATTCGTGGGGAAACCAAATGCCGCCATGTGGCAGACGAATCGAGATAAACGGAAATCCCTGAAAAAACGCAGGGAATCTTGCGATCGATTTTTAAGTAACTTCCCGGTGAGCTAGATACTAGAAACTCGGGCCGTGGGTCAGAACCCGGTGACAATACAATATTTTATCAAAAAAAATCCGTAGGTTGCGCATGGATCGAAATATTACGAAAATTAATTTTAATTTGGAAATCTTTCAATCCATTTTTAACTAACTTCCCGGTTGCCTAGAGACCTGTAACTAAGCACATAGTTCGAGACCCGGTGACAATACAATTTATGGAAATCACAGTTCCGCTAGGTGACGTGCTAATTGAGATAACTACAAATCCCTGAAAAACGAGGGGAGTCTTGCGATCGATTTTTGAGTAAATTGCTGGTGAGCTAGAGACTTGAAACTTGGGCCGTGGGTCAGAACCCGGTGACAATGCAATATTTTATCAAAAAAATCCGCTAGGTGGCGCATGGATCGATATATTAAGAAAATTAGTTTTGATTTTGGAATCTTGCAATCGATTTTTAACTAACTTTCTGGATATCTAGAGGCTTGAAACCTGAAATATAGTTTAAAACTCGGTGACAGTGCAATGTTTGATCAAAAAACTTGAGCTACGTAACGCACAAGTCGAACTATTTAGAAGATTATGCCATACCTTCATGGCTAGCCTCCTGAGTGTTGCAGGCGTTGTAGAAATCCACCTCGTTGAATGGCCTAACTCAATGCACCCCCTGCATAATTTTAGGCGTACGCGACTTTCACCACGATTCTTTCAGACTTTCAGCCGTCATTGGTGCCGTGTGTCGTATCGCTGTAGTCGTATTCCTAACGTAATAAGCTGTTTATCGTTACGACGGTAAGCCAAAAACCAACTGGTTGGATACGATACGGTTACGACCTTAGCGGCACCAATAATCGATTACATTGATTCCCATAAGTTTGGTCGAATCAGCTGTTATAAGGTTACCGATACGGTTACTGATAAAGCACCAATGTCTGCAGCTTTAAGTACTGACAAACGAGGTGGAATTCTCTTATTATGATGCGAGGTGAAATTCTGTTGTTTTCGCCAGCGTTGTTAGCGAAAATTCGACTAATTCTTTTAAATCTTGCTATTTTGAACAAATAAATAAAGATAATAATTTTGACTTAGGAATTACTTAAATTACTAATCAAAGTTGCAATTGCCTTTTTGTAGGCAGTACTAAAAAATTGAAAATAAAAATATGATAAAAAAATTGTAAGGAGAACCTTTATATAAATGGACCAAAAATAGAAGGCAATTTTTCCTTTAATACAGACATAGTATTGTTGAAGTTTGACTAAAAAACTTTAACAATAGCTCTTGTAAAAGAATTTTGGGATCTAAAATTATAAAGGTAGAGCGTGGTTTAAATTTTAAATAATCAATTAATTAATCCCAAGTACATGGTTTGCCTTAAATTGAAAGATTTTTTGATCTTCTTTTTATTTTTATTATTATAATAATTTAGTTTCTATTTTTAAAAGAGATTCATTTAGTTGTAAATAGAATAGTTGTAAAATTAATTAATTAATTTAAAGCACCCCAGGCTTTTTACTCTGAATCGGATTATTCTGTTAATAACTTAAATTTTATTATAAGTAATTTTATTGATATTAGAGAAAAATTCCAAAGTTTACAAACGGCGATGGTTTCTAGGACATATTTGTGAATTTCGCTTCTTCATCAGTTAGCTTTTCGGGAGCTGAGTATTGAACTCGAATCTCCAACATTCATACTAGTGTAAAGGCATATGCCTTTAACCACTCAGCTATATGAATGCCCCGCTGCTCGCTTTGCAATTGGCCTATAAGTGTTGCCTTTTTGTTGCTGTTCGTTTTATTCAACGTTTAGGTACATACTAACTCTGTAAACAATTTTGTCATAATGGTGTAGAATTTTTTAGGCGCGCTTAAAAGCTTTACGTCAAGACTATTTTCAATTCAACAATAAAATATATATACAAATGAACGGTCTTGGAATGGGAAGCCCCACATCAGCCGTTCTTATGGAAGTGTTCATGCAAAATCTGGAAGAAAGCACATACAGGAACTGAAGCCCAAATTAGGCGTGTCATTTTACACTAGATACGAGGATGACATAATATGAGTTTTAACTACTAATAACGAAGAGCTTTACTGGAGTACCTCACAACCAGCATGGGGATATAAAATTCACAATGGAAACCGAAAAACACGGAGGAATCAACTATCTAGACCTCACGATAAATACTGATAAAGCTGCCAAAAGATTTAACTACGACATATATATAAAGCCAACGGCGACGGTCCCCCGCATAAATTCAGAAAACAAAAATTCAGGAACACATTTTTTAAGAAAACATTAGTCAGAACCCTTTTTCAGAAAACCAATTTTCAGAAGTCAAAACTCATCAGAAATCAAATTTCAGAAGTCAAAATTCAGAAGTCAAATTTTAGAAGTAAAATTTCAGAAATCAAAATTCAGAAAGTAATCAGACAGCAAAAAGACATTAAATTGCGCAAAGTTTAATGGTTTTTTGCTGTCTGATTACTTTCTGAATTTTGACTTCTTAAATTTTACTTCTGAATTTTTTTTAAGCCTGGAACACAGCAACGTCGAAAGAAGGCGTTATATTCAATCGAAGTATGGAATATGTATGATATCATCAAATTGGTTGAAGTCCGTACAAACAATTCCATCGAAAGGTGGCACAACGTCATTAGAAGTGCGTTTGGGATACACCATAACATATTTAACTGCATAAATAACATAAAAAGCTTATTCGCGATGGAAGAGATACGGTAATATGCATACATTTAGCAAATTTGAATCTGCCCGATTTGCGGCCTCCAAAGCAATTAGGGGAAGCCAAAACCTTGTTTTATGGTGAAAGGTTTAGTATAGCAATAAATTCGCGATGTACTTGGAATACCATAAGGTCGATTGATATTGGAAGACCTAAGGCAAGTGTACCTATTTCCACTGATTTGGATGAATTGAACAATAATTTTGCTAGTTTACCTGTATCCAGTCTTCTTGCATGTCTTAATAACTATTGTGATAGCGCACATGTTTGTGTTAGTCCTCTTAATTTTGTATGTGTTGATGATTGTGATGTTGTGCAAGTCATACTCTCGGTAAAATACAATGCTACTGGATTTGATGGAATCAGTGCAAAATTTCTTAAAATTATACTACCTATGATCCTGCCGCGTGTGATCTACCAAATAAATTCTATTTTAACACTTGTGTTTTTCCTAAGTGCTGGAAAGCTGCCAAGATTATTCCTGTACATAAGAAAAATAATGAGTACAGACCCATTTCTATCCTACCGTTCCTGTCAAAAGTAACTGAACGTATCATGCATAAACGTATAATGTCATATGTGCTGGATAACAAACAGTCCGGTTTCAGACCGAAGCGTAGTTGCACTTCGGCACTGTTGGATGTACAACTAAACATAACTCATCTCCAATTATATATACTCACCTTAAGAAATGCCTTAGTTATTATTCGCATCTCATTATTAGTCTAGAAGAAGCATACAGTTAGTCAATAAAGTGAAGTCGTGAACAAACAACTCTTCTGTGCGTTTCAATCGTTACATAACATATTGGCGACGAAGTAAAAAGGAAAAATAAAATTTATTTTTTTTCTCTTCTTTTGTACATACAAAAGAAATTGAAAGTGCAGCAACTGTAATTACAGAGCTAAACAAAATTTATCATAAACTTTACTATAATGCCCGACGAACCTCAAAATACGGTAACCATATACCATCCAAATAATGTGCAGCAATTTTCTCCACAAACGGAATCATGGATATTGTGGAAAGAAAAGTTAGAAATTCATTTTG
This sequence comes from Eurosta solidaginis, assembly GCA_029619165.1. Taxonomy (NCBI): domain Eukaryota; kingdom Metazoa; phylum Arthropoda; class Insecta; order Diptera; family Tephritidae; genus Eurosta; species Eurosta solidaginis. The sequence goes on along the minus strand of JARSSU010007232.1, from coordinate 10,700 downwards.
CGGAAATAAATTGCACAGAAGAGAATGCAAAAAAGGCTACTCTTTTAAAAGCCATTGGCCCAACACCATATGAGGTTTTGCACAACCTTGCAGCCCAGCTGCACCGGTATCAAAAACGTATAAGGAGCTAAGTGACATACTCAAAGTTCATTACACTCCACCGTCCATTGTTTTCCGCGAGCGTAAGAATTTTCACTCAGCAACACAAGCTGAAGGTGAAACGGTATCGCAATGGCATGCACGAGTAAAAAAACTCGCGCTAACATGCAAATTTGGTGACAACCTGTCAGCCTTTGTAATGGATCGTTTCATAATGGGTCTTCACAGCGGAATATTTGAACGTATGTGCGAAGAAGACGAGAACATATGCATTGACCAAGCACTCCGAAAAGCTCTCATTATGGAGATGAAACTGTCATCGACAAAGCATGAGCACAACTTGCAAGTGAATTATACCAAAAGTGGCAAGAGTAATAACAAATCGAAAAGCTCTACTTCTGACACTTCAAAGCAAGACAACAAACATGACCGTAAAAAGAAGAAAGGAACTCACAATACATCAACAAAATACGCAAAAGCTTGCAATCACTGTGGGTGGCGAAATCATACAACTAACGAATGTCGATACAAGAATAGCAAATGTCATAAGTGCGGCAAAATTGGACACTTAGCATCAGTTTGCAAAACAAGTGGAAAGTAGTTAATTACGTATCAGAATCTGATAGTTCAGGCGACGAATTTAATACTAACAATTCGCATAATTTTTCTATTTACAGTATCAACCAAAGCAAGTGTGATGATTCAGCTAAAGTGTGCAGTGTATCGGTCAAAATAGGCGGAGTTTCTATGACGATTCGGGTTCACCATGTTGTTTGGTTTCTAGACATTGTTTAAATAAAATTAATAAGAACGTAAGTCTTAATCCTTGTAATGACCCTTTTATTGATTATAATGGCAACCGAATCAAAGTACAAGGAGAATACTATGAAATGATAGAATGCAATGGTGTCAAAAGAAAGTAAAATTAATAGTTACTAATAACAATAATTCCGCTTTACTTGGCAGACATTTTTTGCGAAAATTTGGTTTTGAACTAGTGCAAGTGAATTCTGTCGGTAACACTAATCGATCTTCCACAATCGCTGAGGAATTAAAAAACGAATTTTTTGAAGTTTTTGACAATGGTCTGGGCGCGTATAAGTTGAGTAAAATTTCGTTAGCTGTGGATAGTGACGCAAAGCCCATATTTTTCAAACCACGTCCAGTTCCTCTTGCATGGAAAAACTAAATTGAGAAGAACTTAAACAAATTAGTTGCGACAGGAGTTTTAGTACCAATTGACCACGCGGAATGGGGTACTCCTCTTGTTCCCATACTAAAACCAAATGGCGAGATCAGAATCTTTGGCGACTACAAGGTCACAATTAATAAACATCTATCCGATTTTAAGTATCCTCTCCCTATAATTGATGAAATTTTCGCATCACTTCAGGGTGGTGAGGTTTTTTTCTAAATTGGACTTGTCCAATGCTTATAATCAGTTGATTTTTGACGAATAATCACAAAAATTATGCACGTGGTCAACGCACATAGGCACATTCAAATGACGCGCTTACCTTTTCTGTCGTTTCGGCATTCCCACCACCATTGTAAGTGACAATGCCAGACAATTCGTGTCCAATGATTTTAAAGACTTTACAAAACGAAACCAAAATAAATCATATTTTAACAGCTCCAGGTCACCCATCTACCAATGGACAAGCCGAGAACTTTGTCAAAACTCTAAAAAATCAATCTTAGCAAATTTTAATTCTGAAAATAATGAAAATTTTGATGTTGTGTTGAATAGATTTTTGATGGACTATCGAAACACAAAACACTGTTCAACAGAAGAAAGTCCAGCGCAGATATTCCTTGGAAGATCTATTAGAACTCGTTTTGATCTTATTAAACCTCCTCCCATTCGCGATAAAATTTGTGAAAAACAAAATAAAAGTATTGCTAACTACAAGGGTAAACGTTCTGTTACTTTCAAAAAAGGTCAAAATGTGTTCGTACGGGTTTATTCTAATCCTAACAAAGAGTCCGTGGTCCGCCACAGTTGTTAAGAATCAAATTGGTCCACGTTCGTATTATTGCACGTTACCAAATAACAGAGTAATTAAGCGACACACTGATCAAATGAGATCAAGCGTAAGAAGTAATAGTTCAAACCATACGCAAATGCAATCACTAGAAAATACACTGGGTGCATCAGCCGAATCATTGCAAAGGTCAAATGATAATTTAGAAGTTAGTGAAAACCATAACACCTTAGTAGAGAACAGCATTGAAGAAAATGAAATTATCACAAATGGGAAAGAAAGAGATACGCTGAACAATGAAATTGAAAATCATAAAAATACTGTAAACACTAGAACACTGAGACCTAGAAATAAGGATGGAAAAATTTCTAAATAATAACTTTTTATATTTATATCATACACAGGTATGGCGCATATGTAAAATAAGTTATATTTCAATTAACCGAATGTATGAAACACACATTTTTGAATTCGAATGTCAAATGTTAATTTTTATTTGTATAATTATAAGTACAAGATATCAAATCAAAACGTAAAATTAATTCAAAAGGGGAGGGGCGTGACAGATATCGTCATTGTGAATTACAAACTAAACATAACTCATCTCCAATTATATATACTCACCTTAAGAATTACCTTAGTTATTATTCGCATCTCATTATTAGTCTAGAAGAAGCATACAGTCAGTCAATAAAGTGAAGTCGTGAACAAACAACTCTTCTGTGCGTTTCACTTGGTACATAACAGTAATCTAGCCTTTTTAAAACTGCTCGACCATTCCAAAGCATTTGACTCAGTCGACCACGACGTTCTATGTTGTAAGCTTAAAAATTTGTTTCACTTCTCTAGTCATGCCATTGCTTTGATTGGGTCGTACCTTGCTGACAGATCTCAGACTGTGTAGGCTGGTGGCAGAAAGTCTAATTTCGTACCTGAACTCAGGGGTGTTCCGCAAGGTTCTATCCTGGAGCCTCTCTTGTTCGTGTTGTATGTTAATGACTTACTTAATACTTTAAAATATTGTAATGTTCATATTTATGCTGATGATGTCCAATTATATGTATGCTGTCCCCAAAATCGTATTGATATATGTATTAACGAACTAAACTCCGACCTGAACCAAATAGGTACATGGTCATCTGCCAATGGCTTGTCAATAAATCCTCACAAATCGAAATGTATTTTCGTTCGCAGGAAGACCTTCGATACACAAGCCTAATTTAAGCAACAAAAATTGTTAATACATCCCAGAGCACGGGGAAAAAGTGTCAATATATATAACACTATGGCATCATTGCCATGAAACAAGTCCAATTTTCACATCAATTCTGCAACAGATGTCGCAGGGCTATGAATATCAATTGGCAAGAAACAGGGTAGAAGTAGAAATAATGAAGACAAACAACCGCTGTGATAGCTGAATTGTTATAGCAGCGGCGCCTAAACGTTGCCGATGAAGGAATTTAGCAGTTCCCGTAATGGATCGATACAACGAGCTATGGCAGTTGTCTAAATTTTTTTCTTTCCTCTATTCTAATTTAAAATTTTTTCAATTAAGAAAAAATGTATCATAACAATAATAATGATAATAATTATTGTTAGGCCTTGACGTGGTCAACGCACATAGGCACATTCAAAATGACGCGCTTACCTTTTCTGTCGTTTCGGCATTCCCACCACCATTGTAAGTGACAATGCCAGACAATTCGTGTCCAATGATTTTTAAAGACTTTACAAAACGAAACAAAATAAATCATATTTTAACAGCTCCAGGTCACCCATCTACCAATGGACAAGCCGAGAACTTTGTCAAAACTCTAAAAAAATCAATCTTAGCAAATTTTAATTCTGAAAATAATGAAAATTTTGATGTTGTGTTGAATAGATTTTTGATGGACTATCGAAACACAAACACTGTTCAACAGAAGAAAGTCCAGCGCAGATATTCCTTGGAAGATCTATTAGAACTCGTTTTGATCTTATTAAACCTCCTCCCATTCGCGATAAAATTTGTGAAAAACAAAATAAAAGTATTGCTAACTACAAGGGTAAACGTTCTGTTACTCTCAAAAAAGGTCAAAATGTGTTCGTACGGGTTTATTCTAATCCTAACAAAGAGTCGTGGTCCGCCACAGTTGTTAAGAATCAAATTGGTCCACGTTCGTATTATTGCACGTTACCAAATAACAGAGTAATTAAGCGACACACTGATCAAATGAGATCAAGCGTAAGAAGTAATAGTTCAAACCATACGCAAATGCAATCACTAGAAAATACACTGGGTGCATCAGCCGAATCATTGCAAAGGTCAAATGATAATTTAGAAGTTAGTGAAAACCATAACACCTTAGTAGAGAACAGCATTGAAGAAAATGAAATTATCACAAATGGGAAAGAAAGAGATACGCTGAACAATGAAATTGAAAATCATAAAAATACTGTAAACACTAGAACACTGAGACCTAGAAATAAGGATGGAAAAATTTCTAAATAATAACTTTTTATATTTATATCATACACAGGTATGGCGCATATGTAAAATAAGTTATATTTCAATTAACCGAATGTATGAAACACACATTTTTCAATTCGAATGTCAAATGTTAATTTTTATTTGTATAATTATAAGTACAAGATATCAAATCAAAACGTAAAATTAATTCAAAAGGGGAGGGGCGTGACAGATATCGTCATTGTGAATTACAAACTAAACATAACTCATCTCCAATTATATATACTCACCTTAAGAATTACCTTAGTTATTATTCGCATCTTATTATTAGTCTAGAAGAAGCATACAGTCAGTCAATAAAGTGAAGTCGTGAACAAACAACTCTTCTGTGCGTTTCACTTGGTACATAACAGTAATCTAGCCTTTTTAAAACTGCTCGACCATTCCAAAGCATTTGACTCAGTCGACCACGACGTTCTATGTTGTAAGCTTAAAAATTTGTTTCACTTCTCTAGTCATGCCATTGCTTTGATTGGGTCGTACCTTGCTGACAGATCTCAGACTGTGTAGGCTGGTGGCAGAAAGTCTAATTTCGTACCTGAACTCAGGGGTGTTCCGCAAGGTTCTATCCTGGAGCCTCTCTTGTTCGTGTTGTATGTTAATGACTTACTTAATACTTTAAAATATTGTAATGTTCATATTTATGCTGATGATGTCCAATTATATGTATGCTGTCCCCAAAATCGTATTGATATATGTATTAACGAACTAAACTCCGACCTGAACCAAATAGGTACATAGTCATCTGCCAATGGCTTGTCAATAAATCCTCACAAATCGAAATGTATTTTCGTTCGCAGGAAGACCTTCGATACACAAGCCTAATTTAAGCAACAAAAATTGTTAATACATCCCAGAGCACGGGGAAAAAGTGTCAATATATATAACACTATGGCATCATTGCCATGAAACAAGTCCAATTTTCACATCAATTCTGCAACAGATGTAGCAGGGCTATGAATATCAATTGGCAAGAAACAGGGTAGAAGTAGAAATAATGAAGACAAACAACCGCTGTGATAGCTGAATTGTTATAGCAGCGGCGCCTAAACGTTGCCGATGAAGGAATTTAGCAGTTCCCGTAATGGATCGATACAACGAGCTATGGCAGCTGTCTAAATTTTTTTCTTTCCTCTATTCTAATTTAAAATTTTTTCAATTAAGAAAAAATGTATCATAACAATAATAATGATAAAATAATTATTGTTAGGCCTTGAAGGCGATTCAACCCGCGATCTTACAAATCAGCAGGCCGATATAACAACATAAGTTTTAAATTTATTTGAAAAAGATAAACGCGAAAAAATTAATTAATTACATTGTACTACTTTTTCTCTATTCATAATTCCTTCCAAATAAATAAACGTTTTTGAATTTTGAGAAAAATTTAATGTTTTTTCTGACGTCTAATTACTTTCTGAATTTTAACTTCCGAATTTTGCTTTCTGAAATTTGACTTCTGAATTTTCACTTCTGAAATTTGATTTCTGCAATTTGACTTCTGAAATTTGACCTCTGAAATTTGACTTCTGAAATTAAACTTCTGAGATTTGACGTCTGAGTTTTGACCTCTGAGTTTTGTCTTTCCGAAAAAAGGGTTCTGACTAATGTTTTCTGAAAAAATGTTTCTGAATTTTTGCTTTCTGTATTTATGGGGGGCACCAACGGCCACCGACGCAATAACCCATAATACCTCAAATCACCCCCAACAGCACAAAAATGCAGTACTAAGGCATATGGTACATAAAGAACACCTCTTACACAAAAAGCATATAAGAGAGAGCTTGAGGTAATATATAACATTTCTGCAAACAACGGATATAACAAGTAAGGACGGACAAGTTTGGGTGTAACCGAACATTACATACTCAGCTGAGAGCTTTGGAGACAAAATTATTTTTTTCATGGATACCTACATAAAAACGGTAATACTAAAGAGTGGAGCAACTTCCCTTTGCTATCTTTCTTCAGCTATCATCTGAGTATAGTTATAGCTGCGTTGGTTTCTTAGGGATTCGTAGATGGTTCATAAGTGGTTTTTAATTCCATATCACATACGTTTGAGAAATATCGACCAAATTGTAGACCAAGGGTGACATTTTTTGGAACGATTTTCCTTCATCCTTTGTCAAATAATGTGTTTGTACTGTGACGAATATTAGTGACACTAAGTGATACTCACATCACTAGTCTGATGCTAAGTAAATGAAGCCACAACAACAACTACCTGCTTTGTCATTTGTATCTTAATAAACGAATCAATCATTATGTCTACACATATGTACGTACACGCAGCGGAGAAGAGACGCACAAACACATGCATATATCTGACTTGAGATGCTCCCAAAAGTAGGCAATTATCTGTGGAAGTGTCACTCACATATCTGTAGTTACAGTTTTATAGCAGTAATTAAGTAAATTCTGGAAACGCCTAGAAGTATGGAACGAGGAAATCGAAGAGTATAAAGAACGCAATCTTAGCAATCAGCAATCAGTTTGATTTAAGCAAGCTATCAGTTGCGAAGTATAAGTGAAGTACTTTAATAAAGGCCATTTTGCATTATTGAATAGTGGAGTCATTTATTCAACAGTTTAGTGATTAGAGCGTTAGTAGAAGTTTGCAAATAAGCAGAGTTGCACTAAATTCACTACAGTACGATATGGGTATCAAATTAAAAGTGTTAATGAGGTTTTTAAAAGTGAGTGGCCCTTAGTTATATATGTGAAGACGTTTACGAAATATCGACCAAAATGTGGACCAGTGTGACCCAGAACATCATATGTCGGGTGTCGCTAATTTATTTATATGTGTAATAACACGAACAGTATTCCTGCCATGATTCCAAGGGCTTTTGATTTCGCCTTGCAGAACTTTTTCATTTATTATGGTAGGTGTCACAATCATTATACAAAGTTTTTTCTAAAGGCATATCTTGCGTTAAAAAACCTATCCAATCACCATGTTTCATGACTTTTTTCGTATTTGGTATAGAATTATGGAATTTTGTTAATTTTTCGAAATATTTATCATAGTCGGATTTCGCCCTTTTTAATACCAAGATAAAGTGGGTTCAGATAAGTACGTGTGCTAAATTTAGTAAAGAAATATAGATTTTTACTCAAGTTATCGTGTTAACGGCGGAGCGGAAGGTCAGACGGCCGACTGTGTATAAAAACTGGACGGTGCTTCAACCAATTTCGCCCATTTTCACAGAAAACAGTTATCGTCATAGAAGCTATGCCCCTACCAAATTTCACAAGGATTGGTAAATTTTTTGTTCCACTAATGGCATTATATTGTAGACAAATTAAATGAAAAAGGGCGCAGACAAGCCCATTTTGAAATTTTCTTTTATCTTTGTATTTTGTTGCAGCATATCATTACTGGAGTTGAATGTTGAAATAATTTAATTATACACTATAAAGATATTAAATTTTTTGTTAAAATTTGACTATTACATTTTTTTTTAAAGTGGGCGTGTTCATCATCCGATTTTGCTAATTTTTATTTAGAACACATATCGTCGGTACAATGCCAATACACGAATGTGCCATTTTTGTTTAAACGAAATATTATATATGTCAAATATTGCAAAGCCAAAACAACAAATGTGCATTGTTTTGAAAAAAAATTAAAAAATCATTTTTGAATTAACATTACTTAGTGGTTTACAAATTCTATACTATGGAGTTCTTGTTTAGAGGAAAGCCACACAAAAAACAACATACCTCAAAAAATTAGAGGGGGTATGCAGACTATCGATGCTTAGCATTACGGGAGCCCTGAAAACAACCCCGACGGCTGCACTGTATGCCATTCTGCACATCCCACCTGTAGACCTGCTAGCAAAGAACAAAGCGTTAACGACCGCAACCAGGCTCGGTGCTTCGGGGCAGCTTGAGCGCCCACCATATGGCCATAGTAGTATAGCGTCATCAATCACAAGACGAAGAGACTACATGATTCCCTATCTGCCCTTCGAGGGAGATCTTAAGGCCACAATAGAGGTGTACGGTTGGCGCAAGGGTGCGCAAATCGCGGACGAGGCGATACATGTGTTCACCGATGGTTCCAAAGTAGTGGAAGGAGTAGGGTCTGCGGTATACTGCGCTGATCCGGAAATAAGGAGATCCTACAGGCTGCCGGATTACTGTAGCGTTTTCCAAGCGGAAATATTAGCCGTAACCAAAGCAGTAGAAACCCTGGAAGAGAATAGCTTAAGCTGCAACCGTGTTAACTTTTATATTGACAGTCAAGCAGCAATTAAGGCAATAATCTCGCATAGCACAGAATCTAAATGCGTGTTAGAGTATAAGCAGTCTCTGGAGAGAATCGGGACAGGGAGAAGCATACATCTATATTGGGTCACAGGGCATATGGGAATAGATGGGAATGAAAAAGCGGACAAACTAGCTAAAAAGGGCGATCGAGCACGTTCTGTGCTCGTGCCCTGCACTTGCCAGGCTAAGACTCCAGCTATTAGGAGTGATACAGCTGTCAGATCTAGCAGCAAGTGGCTTAAGTCCTAGGAAGCTTCTAGTATTTGCCAAGAGGACGGAGTTATTTTATAACATAGGTCCTGGTTTTTGATAGGGTTTTTCAGTTTGGTCGTTGAAACAAACTTCTGGTAACACTACGGACTCAATCAGTCTATGTGAGGTCCTCATGGACCGGCCAGTTCAACCTACCTACCTAGTGGTTTACAAAAGTAAACCTTCCAATAGTGGTTGAAAAGTACAAAATTAAATCTCTATTAATTAAAGCTCTATTTTTAACAATGTCTTACGTGTTTTTCTCAACACATCAAATATGCACATTCGTGGTTTTGGCACTGAACCGACGATATAGTAACAGGAGTAAAGTACTGCCAAATTTCATCATGATATCTTCAACGACTGCCAAATTACAGCTTGCAAAACTTTTAAATTACCTTCTTTTAATAGTTGGCTGTGCCATACCCGTCGTCCATAGTTTTTATTAATTTTCTACTCTGCGTCATAAGGTCAACCCACTTACCAAGTTTCATCGCTTTATCCGTCTTTGGCAATGCATTATCGCACTTTTTCGGTTTTTCGATATCGAAAAAGTGGGCGTGGTTATAGCCCGTTTACTCAAGTTATCGTGTTTACTGGCAGACGGACGGACGAACATGGCTAAATGAATTCCTTTTTCTCCCAGATCATTTTGATATATAGAAGTCTATATCTATCTCGATTAGTTTATGCCATTAGGGGTACCGTTATGCGAACAAAATTAATATACTCTGTGAGCTCTGCTCAGCTGAGTATAAAAAAGCACTAGTAGATAAGCTCAGAAGACGTAAGGAGAACAAAAAAAAAGGAAAATAATAATAACACCTGGACGACTATGACATATTTTGGAAAATCAAGCAAAAGGCCGACGTCTCAACGTACTCGAAGGCATGGAAGTATACAAACAGAAAACAGCGACGGGAGAATAATAAACGAACAGATAAACACAATATTTGAGCCTTTAAAACTTGTTTACAAGAAACAAAGAAATCGCATAGGTTCAACAGACAAACACACAATAACAACTAAACACAAAACAATAAATGCACCAAAACAACAAACACACAAAGGAAGTCAAACGACTAGAATTACTGACTTTTAGCTGCCTCGGTAAGCCACACAAATCGATCAGTAAAAACCACCCTCGGTTCTGAATGAACACACAGTACATACACATAAATATACCCATGATTATTTTAGACAATACCTGCTCAGGTATCTATAAATGTGAGGCACGATAACCTCCAAAGAGATCTAAGGCCGAGCTTCTCTTCCAATTTGCGTCGTGCCCCTTTTGATTTTCCCTAAAAATTGGCCGCACGGGACCTACATGTTTTATGCCGACTCCGAACGGCATCTGCAAGCAGATGAGTTTTCACTGAGAGCTTTTCATGGCAGAAATACACCCGGAGCGCTTGCCAAACACTGCCGAGTGGCCACCCCGCTTAGAAAAATTTTCTTCTAATTGAAAAACCCTATTTCTAAAATTTGATGTTGCTTTGCTCGGGGTGTGAACCCAGGGCATACGGTGTGGTAGGCGGAGCACGCTACCATCACACCACGGTGGCCGC
>JARSSU010007231.1:0-66842 GCA_029619165.1 Eurosta solidaginis | reverse complement strand
TGAATAAATAGCCAAAAATTACACAAAATCTTTAATTCATTAACCAAAGCAAGATCTATACTTGATATATATTATTTGTCGAAAGGAGCCCAGGCATTGAGAGAATTTAAAATCATCATGCAAGAGCAAGGAATCTGATGGACCTGTTATCTTTCTTTATATTTTTAAGTCAGCCTGCCATAAAGAAAGTATATTGATGTTTTAGATATAAACCAAACGTCATTGGTAAATATTTAATAATAGGAGTTGGCCATGATGCTACCTTGTGTCCTCGAATGTTGCCTTTTTAAACTCTTATGACTTCATGTTTTTGATCAAAAAAAGACGTTTCTCTTTAACAGTTAACACACTTTATTAAATGCTGTGGAAAATCTGTATGCAGGATATCACTTGATACCCATACTAAAGGGCCCCCCCGTGGGAAACACAGATCTGCGAAAAACGGCAAGATTTTTAATAGATGACACGACCTACAACAAAGCATGCTGGAAATGTCGTTATTCCCTTTAAAGAAATGCTAAGCTTGCTCTACTACTTGTCCATATTTTTGGAGCCGTTGACAGTTAAGATCTGTGGCCTATAATTTGTCACGATTCGTTTTATTTCCCGACTTAAAGATTGGAGTTATAATGCCAATTTTCTGTCTATTGAAAAGAAAGTGCATCGTACGATAATGAAAGTGCCCGTATACATTAGGTCTTCATTAACAATTATAGTTCTATAGGAATGTCTATGCGTTTGGAATTGTTTTTTTTTTGTACCGTACAGAATGAGTATGACGAACGTAAAATCCGAAAAAAAAGAAAAAAAAGCAAAAAGAGGTCTACATATATAAGGTATGAGCACCAAGTGTCTCGTGAGGTTTCATGTCTGCGTCTACGTATGAAACCAATGTCTTTCGTCGAATTATCGCCTTATTTGTTGGTTTCCTCATCAGCTTTGTTATAGGCCCATTCCAGATGGTTTATCTATTTCGAACAACCCACTGAAATTTTATCGATAACATTTTCGCAATAAAATAAAAATAACTGTAAGGCTCGCTAACCTCCGAAATACTAAGGCCTGCATCTTCTCTTCCAATTTGGCGGGTCGTTCTCCTTTTATTTTTCCTACAAATTATCCTGGACGAGACCTACATGATTGTATGTCCGAAATCCGAACGGCATCTGACTGCCTATTATTTTTCACTGAGAGCTTTTCTATTGGCAGAAATTCCCGGAGCGCTGCCAAACACGCAGAGGCGACGCCTCCGCTTAGATAAATTTTCTTCAATAGAAAAAACCTTATTTCTAATTTTTTGAATGTTGCTTGCCCGGGGTTTGAACCAGTGGCATCCGTGTGGTAGGGCGAGCCGCTACCATCCCCCCACGGGGGCCCGCCATTTTCGCAGTATTCATAATAATCGAATAGCTATCCCTTTCCGACCGCTTTCCTTTGCCATCCAATGCCCTTCGTTTGGCTTGGCGCCATGTGATGATAACCATAAGTCTGTTTATTATTAACCCACAATCATTACCGACATTTTTATTGTACTTTTCGTCTTTTCCCCCTCTATTCAATGTTGCAATGATTATATTTTTATTAGAAATAAATCCGCTTACTTACTTGCCACTGAAATCTTTAGAAAAATTCTTCGTAAAACACAACTGGGTATAATAATCTGGTTATTTTTTTATTCGCCCTCATGTAAACGTTTCTTAATTTATTTAGCTACCTTATGCAATATATACATACAATAATTATATATTTTTTGAAAGTGGTATATGGGCTATCTTTGTACGCTGCAACATGTCTGAAATATCTTTTGTCTTCAACAAACCCTGGGGTTTGCCTTTTTTGTGACACCTTCCAATATAGATCAATAATTTGGCAAACGGAATGTCGCCCAGCTGCTCCTTCCAAGGCCTGTACCGCATATTTCCTGAGAGTGTATTTTTGAGTTAGCATTCGTTAAGGGCTAAACATTCACCACGTTTCTACAGTTCACTTGATTCATACTTTAGCCACCCTAGTCATTTATTTTGCACCTATTATATGTAGTAACAACAACACACGATAACAACGTAGGGTTGCTTAGTCTCCTGGAATCAATTAGAAATCATACCAAACTCACAGCCAGGAAACGTGCAGCACAACTTTTGCAGTTGTGCAAGCTTTCAACCGCACTAAGTGGCGACGATACAAAAGGAAGAATAAATATAAAAAAAAGGCAATCATATAATATGTGTATTGTACTAGTTTGTATCTACCCGTGAAATCTTAGACGGAACTTAAAACGTGGCTAACATCAGCAAATACTAAAATTAATCTAAAAAAATAATTCCTACAAAAACTTCGCTGTCAACTGAATAAGTAACTTTAATTATCTGGTTTTGCAAGATAAGTAAAGACACTAATTACCCCACTATAAAGCAACTGACCGAGATTAGATCAAAAATACTGTTCGGCCCTGCGAACCGGCAGTAAATCAAGTATCTAAATATTTGAAAAATATTTCACATGGAAAAGAAAATGCAGATCGGCCCAAAGATCCAGGAATAGCTCGGCACAAAAGATTTACATGCTACAGACTGCAATGCTGCTATAATTTTTTGATTCCTCATTGCTTGCCTGCAACATTTGCAATTTTTTTCATGGTTTTACACTTGTACACATATAAATATACATAACGACATGTAAACGACATGCTTCTCTCTCGTTGTTTGGTCATCTTATGCCTGTTGGTCTTTCGTCTTTGTGTGCACGTTGTTATTTTATTGTATGATCCAGTTTTCTGTGGCAATATCCCGCTGAGCTTCTTGACACTACCAAATTCCATCTGTGCCGGCTTGACTTAGAATGTAACCATTGAAATGCTCTTGTGCAAAACTAGTTTGGCAACTTAGTACCTGCGGTTTTTTGGATACTTTGCAGTCCCGTCGGTTGGTTTCGCGCCTTTCCTACTTGGGTCAATCATTTAACACTCTCCTACTTTCTTAATATTTCCAGAATCTATTGGGTTGTCTACGGTAGTCTCAGCTCGAAGGGGCGCCCTAATCATCTGTTCTCAAAATTGCGCGGGGATTCGTGCGGCTGGCATATCCTGGGAACTCAGTCAGATAACTTTGCATTAGCATTCATTCTTTCCCCTGGATAGAGCTAACGTCGTATCTATTAATTGGCGAATCGTTAGATTTCTTTGCGTATAGAGTTGCATATTGAGTATTGCATTTACGTAAAGATTTTTGAGCAATGGACAACACGGATGGTTTTGGATCCACGAATGTAAATATCAGATTTGTTTGTTATTTTGTTCATTTTCGTGATATACCGTTAGTTAATGTTGTGTTTAAGGGTTATTTATAACATGCTGAATCACTTTGTAAGTTGAGAGGATACAGGAAATGGGGTCACATACAAACGTTTCGGAGTCTTAGGTGTGTGGATTCTCCTACGGTCATATGTGAATAGTTAGTGATACAAGAGAATGATAGCCAAAAATGATTAGCGCCTAGCCGACGTATGGAAACATTATGAATACATCCCTATGTTAAGTTGGATGAGCCATGTAGAGGTTCTCATGGCAGGCTTCTAGGCTATCCCGCCAACTGTTTTAAGTGGTGGCCGCACTCAGAACAACGCCAATTGGGAAAAACTTTTAAGAATCACTACAAATATTTAGTAATCCGTACATAAAAGGATTTTTAGTAGCAAAACAGCTATGTGTGTAAATTTACATAATATAGCTAAAAATCCACCCAATTAAAACTCTCCAACCACAATTGCAACCTCACCCACCCCGCAATACTTTCTTAAGGAGCCAGACCATGCTAGACCATCTCAATTCCTCATCAGGATACTTATAACCCAGCCAGCATTTTTGAATTTTGATCAAATATTAAATATCATACACCAAACATGATTAAACGTCAAATGTTAAAAGCATCATGTTTGCGAAAGAGGATGACGTATCGTCTTTTCTGTTTAGGCGATGAGACTGATACCCATAAAACGTGACTGTGTTGTATGAGAGTGATGCGAGTGGTGATACGATGTCGAGCGGACGGTCGGGTGCTGGCATAGTAGTATCATTGTCACATGGGCCTATATGCATATAGAGTAGAAATGTGACAGTGCTGTGTACGAGTCATTTTCTGATCATATCGTGAAACATATTCAATCATTTTGTTGAATTTTGTCATCATTTTTGAAGGCGATTAGATGCATTTATTCTCATATCTCATTCAAAACTAAGATACTACAGTGCCTAATCTTATTTCATCAGAGAAAGCATGCGAAGTGCAGCTATTTGAAACCACAGTTCCCTCGCAAACACACTCGACGATATACACTGCGACTACAACATCCAACATCAGTTATGATCGTCAGTCATCTTATAAACGCTAAGGTGTGGATGTTGAAGCCGTATTCAGGTATGTCAAGAGAAGTTTCACTACTGGGTTCAGCATCAGCTCACCAAACTTTGTATTGTCCACCATTTGTATGTTCTTTTGGAAACCGTAAGGTGGAGAAATGATTGACATCTTCGGTTACGAGACTCAGCATTTACCATATATTTGTGTAATAAAAAGAAAATTATATGTGTGCTACGTGCTAATGAAAATGTTGCCTGAAAGATAATTTCAATGAAAAGTAAATTTTAACAAGTAAAAACTATTGTTCAGTCAACAAGATAGTGGAAATGATTCAGAATGCGATTGAATATTATTAAAAATTTTGATCACCTAAACTCAACACATTGTATTCAAATATGATCCTACAGGGATTGAAACAACGATATTCGGTTTTGATCATCAAAGTATCATATTGTATTATTCCTTTTGTGCACTTGTATGATAAACATCATTATTAGTCAGACATAGTTCTACTTGTACTGATATGTAGGACATTCGAAATGGAATCACCTAAATGCTGAGTGGGCAGGTCAATGTGGTCATATAAAATGTTGCTGAGATGTCTGGCTAGCACCTTACTGTGCTGTGACCGAGAATTACCGATCTATATCCGGCAAAGGACCATCACATCGATTCTAACACTCCCAAAACTTTCGTGGAGTATCCTTATCGCTACAACAACAACATCAACGTTTTAACTCTCACTCAAACACATTTTATATAAAAAGAGACTATTCTCACCCTCTTGACTGTTAATGTAGTATACGTATGTTTCTATTCTATTAATTTAAGTATTGCACTCAGCTGATGATATCACTTTAGATTTCCTCGCTGACAAACCGCTGTCCATCAACAACTCGCCAAACAAGAAAAGTGAACAGAATTAACCTGGTTTCATTGGGCCACTTCACTTTATCGAGCATCACTCTCCGAATATGGGCAACAATTGATCACTGTATGTAGAGTCATTGGTAGCATCGACAAAATTGAAAACCCCACACATATATCAATATACATAAATACCCGGCTAGAAACTAATGCGAGGAAATTTCTACATACTCTGGAGCCTTTCTAATAAAGCCATATGATAAATTTCTATATCCGAGGCCTAGACATGCTCCAGTATTAAAGCGTATGCTTGCCTATTAACGTGCAATGTTCCATATATTCTTAGGGGCCACTTAATTACACTGTACAACAAAATTAAAACTTTTTGTTGCAACAGAGTAATTATGGTAGCATCCATAAACGGACTACGTACAATAATTTGGGGTGAATAAACTTGTAAAGCTCACGTCTGAGTTATTTTTTCATAATAGTTAGAGACTAGGCATTGACAAGGGGTCTTTGGTTAAGTGTAAAAACCTGAAAGAGCTACAACCTTGGTACTCCGGAAAATAATGATCATGTAAAATCCTAACATTTCATACCACCAGTTCATTTATCCACATGCCGAGCAAATCTTGAGCAGCATTCTGCATCAACGCGTAGCAACTTCCTGTCGCCTCTGAGAAAAATATGAAAAGTGATGGAAGGAGGAATGTGTGAAGTTTCCAAGTGCTAGTATGAAATGTTATTTATTTTATACAGGTACACAAAATTTTAGTTTTAAATACTCTGTGACGATGTAACCTTTCTGGAAAATACCATGGTTACTTTGTTGCAAAATGCCTGTTGTACAGTGTTATTTTAGCATATTCTCTGTAGGTATCATAATGTGTCTCTCTAGCTTTTTTAAAGTTACGCTTGCTGAAAGACTCGGTCTAGTTTTTCAAGATTACTCTAGGAGCTGCCTGGATAAGAAACTCTTTCCAGGCGCCATAAGGAACCTCTCCCCAAAAACAACAGGTCACTAAGCAACCCGCCCCACCTAGACTTTTTGACCAGATCCAACCTAGTAAAATCTAAATAGTGCTTTTATAGATAACACCGTTGAAAGCATTAACAAACTGATAATGGAGAAATATAGCCAATATAAAACAATTGAAACAAATCAACCCAAGGCAATGTTACAAACAAAACAGGTTTATTTGATGCTCACTAACGGGATCGATTGTACGGTAAGCTATTTGTTATAAAGAATTATCCAGCGGAAAAATATTAAACAATTTGAACTCTTCTGTCAATTTCCACTCTCTATTAAGGATCGTCACAGCATGGAGTCTTTGTGCAATTGTTACTCCATCAGCTAGAAATATTGACCGGATATTGTCGGAGTGCATTTATATAAGGTTGGGTTATAATATTAAGCAGCCAGCTAGAGGCGACTCTTTTGTGTCAATCACTTGTGCCATTACAATAACTCAACTAAATCACTACTCCTAACTGCTGGCCAAACAGCTTCCCAAAGTAACTCAAGTAAAAAGAATTTTAGTGCTATAAAATAAATATATTCCTGCCATATTTATACGGTGAACTAAGAAAGCATGCAACACAGAAATTGCCGTTGTGATTTTGGAGCAATGAAATGGAACGTTGAAATGAACTGCGCTCGTTACGCCTGCGCGACAATAAACAGAACTGAGAAAAGGATGCGCGGGGTGAGCATGCAACGGAGGAAGTCAAGGTTTTTAAATTGTACTTCAAAAAGAGCAAACCAAAAAAACTTCTAAAAACAAAGAATATCAATATATTTAGAGCAGAAAAGCGTAACTTTGTATGAATGCGAGTTGGCGACAAGGTCTAGGTCTAGTCGCCAGTCAGTGCATAAATGCGGCGTGACCATATTATTAGTGCAGCTTCTTGGAAATCTGTTAAAAAATAACGAATGTTTATTTAAACAAATGCAAATATATTACTTGCATAAATACTATGTAGGTTTATTAGTCTGAATGTTTGCTAGGTGCACATATAATTTATCAATTCCCATAACTGAATTTGAGCTCAACTAAACATTTTCCCACCTTTAATGTGGTTACACTGTGTACACTTATTTGTACATATACAAAAGCGAAAAAATAAACAAACGTACAAGTTTTTTTCGAACATGCAAAACGGCAGGCATTTGACAACATTTCTTGGGCATTTGTTTGTCATAAGAGCCTCATGGGTCAGGTTGGGGTTACGTGTTGCTAACTGCCACTGGCTGTTAACAGGCTTCAAGTGGAATGTCGTGGCCTTTTACTTGCAAATTTGTTGTTTTTTTTTGGTAAAACTTCTGGCCATATTGAAGGTTTATTCGGCTGTGCACACACATTTTCATGGTTTTCGTTACATTTCCTTATGCAAATTTCTATATTCATAATGCTTATTGTTTTAGCGGTTTCTGTTTGTTTTAGTTTATAGAGTTCAAGTACATAACAGAAAGTTTTTCGATTCGTGAATTGTAGCAGCTTCGATGTAGCTCTACTGATATGCAGATTCCTCATACCCTTTAAGGTATTCAACTCTATTTCAATTTACGTTTATCTATCATATTAACATTATTATCAGCACAATTTTGGCTATTCTTTTTGAAATTATTATGACTATTGTTTAGTCAGGTTTTTGCATTCTGCTTATTTAAAAAATTTAGATTTGGATCACGTTTACTCTTTGTGAAATCATGTACCAAACTTTGGGCTTTGCATTCTACTTGGTTGATGGAAAGCAAACAAGAGCGGGTGTGGTGGGAATGCCTACATTAGACTGTTTCAAAAATAACTTCTTTGTTAGTACCAAAGTAATGCAAAATTTGTTTCTGCAAAAATGAATATGTTGAACCCACTTTCGTTGATCTTAATTTTAAGTTCCGAGCAATGTATATTCTCAATTGCTTCATACAAGTACTTTCAGTAGATGCATTAATTATAAATCTAAATATTTTTAAATGTGTAGGATTTGTTTTAAAATGTTTTTACGGAAATTTTGAGTAAGTAGGATACGAGTAAGAATTAAGCATTTTCCAATTGATACTTTTGTGGTTTCGATTTTTAACTTCCAAAGACAACATAGCGAGAACACTAATTCAAGCTTATTATTAGATGTGAGGTTTATCTATATGTATATAAAAGCAAAACTGGTTTCTAAGAGCTCTGACTAAAAGTTTAATTCTTCTATTTATCTCATAACAATGAAAGAATAATTGTACTATGAAAATGATGTTCAGTGGCTCCAAAAGCTTAACTTGTAACAAATAGTATTTTTGCTTCCTATAAGGACACAGAGCTAAGAACAAAAGCCAGCAACGGGGGTTTTCTTTTCCATACGATTTTATAGAACTCCACAATAAGGTCAAATTGACAATTTTGATTGGCATTAAATAATTTTGAGAATGCCTACAAATGTCTTACCCGGTGATGTTCTGGAACATATTGTTCGTTTGTTGCCTAAGTATTGACAAAATATTAGGCGATGAAGATAACAACTCTTTTTACGAGAGCTAAGAAAATTTATAAGAATCCCTTCTTGATATGGAGTAAAAAGACTGAAGTGGTACCTAAATACATTAAAAGCCCCCACATACAGTAAGGGGTCAAGCAAAATAGATCCCAGAAATGGTCGCAGTTTATTGAGGCGTACTATTAACGATACTCTTCTGCAACAATCTTAGACCGAGCAGTTGAAGCATGTTTAGTACTCACATCGTAATAGCAATAAGGGCTCTATATTACAGCAACGAGCTCGGAAAAAAAATTGGGACAAAGATGAATATTTCGCTGAGTTTGAGAGAAATAATGCCGCGTTCAACAGTAAAAGTTATCATAACTCGAGAAAGGAAGACACAAGTGAAAGAGTTTGGCTGTTAATTGAATATTGAGGGAACGTTGAATTGTTTCAAGGCCAAACCAATTGAAAAAATATTAAAGTCCTCCTTGAATCCTTTGATCAGAATGTGCTTATGTTATGGAGAAAGTTTCCTCGTGTTCCCCATAGATAAAAAGTCAAGGAGATGGTAAGCGGGATATAAACATTCCTATTTGGCCGGAAATCAAGTGATGTACTTTTTGAATTATGATAGAGCGGACAACCAAAGAATTCATTGTTGGTATTTTCTCTGAGGTATATTTGAGTCTACCCTCTTTGCATTAATCCAAAAAGTGTTGAAAACATAAGCCTTATAATAGCGTAGCGAATATTAGCATTTTCGATGCGTCACTATGTTGCCAGTAAATAAATGCTGCACAACACCAGCTAAGCAATTAGATGATATTTCACACACATATACACAGTAATAAATAACGCATATAGCTTTACATTAACAGCATATATAGATTTATGTAGCCAAAGCCATATACAGATACAGAAATGAGAAATAAATAAGCAACTATTCTAGACGGCTGTTCGCGAAAAGTCTAGACCTTCGAAGAAATAGGTGAACGAGGCGAACTGAGAGTATAAAAGCAGTGCAGTTAAAGCGATGTTCAATCAGTTTCATTTAAAACTTGGAAAGTGAAGTATGCGAGTAATGTAATTGTGAAGTACTACCACCTAATGAGTTGTCTCAAATAATTTTATATTGAAATATCCTATGGCGCCTCATAAAAATCTCAGTTATGGCCTTCAAAAAAGCTGACTTGCTTTTCAAGACGATGCTGACAGCACTCCCTCTACCCTAAGGACCGTTTTCACTATCTTCAGTTTGTCACTTATCTATAAACTAATTAAATTTCGTTTTCTCCATGTTAACTGAAGCTTCGCCTCTCAGTTAAGTCCAAGGAAGAAGTGTAAGCAAAAGTCAATTGTTTGGCTAGTTTTCGTGTACCCACAATAGTTTTTTTGCGATTTGCTCACAAAATGTTCGCAGTTATCGATTTAACCGGGGTTTGGTCACCCTTTGCTGCTGAAAACGAAAGTGTCAAATGAAGCTATCTGATAGATTGCTAATCTCCACGCAAAATTTACCTTACCTGGAGATGGTGAAAAGGCCTTTAAGTAGGCATCTAAAATTTTAATACTAAATGCTACATACGTTTTACTTACGCTTAAAGGTATTTGGTTAAGTGCATGGAACTTACCTGGAAAAAGAAAATGTGAAATAATTAATAAAAAGAAATATTAAAAGGGCATACGTAAGTACGTTATTGATGAAGGATGCAAAAATGTGTCTAGTATCTAAAAACCCGTATTTCTGTAATCTGACGACAGTGTTTCAGATAGTTCGGACAATATTTTATACTAATGACTCAGATAAAATATCAAGACACAAATTACGTTGCAAATTTGAAGTGAAGTTGTGTTCAATGCTCATGATACCCTCTGTTTCCGATCAGTGAATACTTTTCCAATAAAGGCCGTCAAAGAACTGGTAGTATTGAACAATCAGACTTCCGATAAGATAAGAAATTGCTAAGTTTTTATAGTTAGCCATTAGTTACTCACATCGATTGGTCTTACTTACTTAATTGGCGTTTAAACCGTTTAAACGTTTATGACCGTCAAACAATGTGCGTCCGTAGCTTCTTTGTTGGGTTAATTGCCGAAAATTATTCACACCAAGGGAGTTTATTTTCCACCTGGTCCGGTTCCGGCAAAAACACTTTTTTAGCCGGAGGGTCATCTTCATTCGGAGAACATGGTGTATCCAGGGTAGCCGCTGCGTTTTAATCCGCTGTACTATGTTGATTTCTGCGTAAGACTCGTACAGCTCATCACTAAATTGTCAGCGGTACTCGCCGTCGCCAACGCGTAAAAGTCCGTAAATCTTTCGAAGAAATTTTCTTTTCAATTGCCTACTTATTCCGAACTGGCATTTATTGCAAAGAGTGATTCTTCACTGGATTTCAGAGCAGATGTTTTTGTTTGTGTTAATGCTGGTTTCCAAATAAACGAAGTCTTTTACTATTTCGAAATTATGGCTGCCAACAAGCGTGGTTGCTCGATGACAGCAGGAACATCGTTTTGTCCTCATTCACCATCAAACCCATCTTTTCCGCTTATTTTTCCAATTTGAGGTAAGTTGAGCTTACGGCGCGGGTATTAAGGCCGATTATATCAATGTCTTCTAACTGATTAGTCACCTAACTCAATAAATATACTCAATTTTCTTATTTATAAGTACTTCACTACACTAACTTTATTTGTTTAGCTGCCATTCAACAAATAAGTAAAAATACTAAATTTTTCAAATATATATTAAACCTTGCAGTTAACCAAATACAACACAACATTTAATTAAGAAAGTTGTTAAATCGTGGAAAGTGAAAGTTAGCGATAATCAGCAGCAGCAAATACGTCGCTGCTTAAGTAAACATTTATTTAGCCAACTAATATAAGTAAAACAGCAGAAGCGACAATTTTCTTCATTCTTTGTCAACTTTATATCAACTTGAGGATGATATAAAAATGTTACCGTATCTTATTGTGTTTATATTTGACATTCTTATAAGAAATATAATTTGTTTTTACTTTAATTAGTTTTTCTTTTGTAAAAGTAAATGTGTTACGAGGAAAGTAAAAGGTGGCCAAGGACTCATTGAAGTTCATGTAATAACAGTTTATGTGTCATGTTGTTCTTTCCCCGTACTCCTCTTTGTTGAGGCATTTTGTTATTATAAAATGTTATGTGGTTACTTTGACAAAGTATTTTGTGGTTAAGCTCATCCACTTGGGATGTAGTTCCTCATCTTCATTATGTTTACACTTGTTTTATATTTTTACATCTCCTTCCATTTTTCATATTTTTGTGAATTTTTTGTTGAGCGGTTTAGCAGCTGCCAAGCTGTGTCTCATTTTAACGATGGTAATTATGACTTTCTTATCAGTAATTGTCCGCATTTTTAAGTTGCCCGTTCTTTTTTCTTGAGTAACAGTGAGAGAATGAATTTCCCAAAATTGGGTACTTTTTAAATCACAAAGTTAAATTATGGCGATTAATTTTTTGTGTGGTTTGTTTTTAATGCATTCAATGTTATCAGTGCCGGTGGTCATAAAGTATAATATTTGTTTCTGTTAAAGTTAATTACTATATGTATATCCTTTTACAACAGACAGTGAAAAAAAATTTTAAATCTTGATTATGTTGTTTTAAGATTTTATTCGGGACTTATGTTGAGTTACCCTGTTCTATCTAACTCAAGTTTTTGATTTATAATAAACCAATAAAAAACCCTTATTAAATTATCACTGAAAGAGCTGAGAGTTTAAAAAGAAATTTTATTGCTATTACTTCTGGGCGTGAACATTTGATTCTGAATTGTTACCAATCATTAGCTATTATTATATGACCAAAACGTATATAATAATAAAATGTATCCAGAAGTGCAGAAGACTACACTATTAAACAAGACCATTTTGTAAAAAAAACTCGATTACTTTCTCAGTTTCTTTTAATTATCCTTTGAATGAGTGTGTCTGGTGGCCAGTGTTGCCAGAACTTTTTCAGAAAAAGGCTAGATTGACAAAAATAAAAAGGCTAAGAAAAAAGCTAAAAGTTTAAGGCAACTTTCTATGCGTTTTATTAATTTTTTCATACGAGACATAAAAAATTAAAAATTTAAATTAATTTTTACTCCAATTTAGAAAATTAGAAATTTAGAAAAAAATAGTTAGCGTTTTAATTTAAAATCATACATGATAAATAAACTCAAATATAGTGTATAAGTTTTCGTAATATGTTTGGGGTAAATAGTTTTTTATTTGCTAAATAGGAACGCCGATAAAAACTGTTTTCATTAAAGAAATCTTTTGTCCTTTTAAAGAACCCATGGAAGATGTAAACTTTACATTCCACACTGTCTTAGGATCTCTTTTTCAAGTTTTTGGTATGTGTTTTACGCCGACTCCAATCGATATCTAGCAATTGAATTTTTGGAGGGGATATTTCATGACACTTTCTGGGCTGGCCGAACCACTGCCGATGAGTGACCCCCGGTTAAATAAAATTTTGAAATAGGTTATTATTAATATGAGAAAAGAAAGTCAGATGGTGTCTTATTATAAGGCCAAGCAATTTTTAACGTGCAATAAAACTCATAATAAGATTATAGTAAGGTATATGGCGTCCACCGTGGTGTGATGGTAATGTGCTCCGCCTGCCACACCGAATATCCTGGGTTCACGCCCCGGAAAAGCAAAATTTAAATTTTAGAAATAAGGTTTTTCAATTTGAAGAAAATTTTTCTAAAGGGCATCGCCCCTCGGCAGTGTTTGGCAAGCAATGCGAGTGTATTTCTGCCATGAAAAGTTCTCAGTGAAAACTCATCTGCCTTGCAGATGCCGTTCAGAGTCGGCATAAAACCTGTCCCGCCAATTTGAAGGAAGAATTAAAAAAAGGAGCACGACGCGAATTGGAGGAGAAACTCGACCTAAAATCGCTTCGCATATTTATTTTAATTTTAATTTATGTAAGCCTGATTTTGGGTAGGCTATATATAAGCCTTATATAAAAGGTCCTAATACAGCAAGTAGTTTCTTTTAGTATGGCCTTATGTAAGTAAGCCTCATTTTTGTTGGTCCATAAGCCTTATAATGAAGTTATGATATTCTACCTTATGGCTTATAATAATTCATTACGTAAGTTTTACTTTGTATGAGCTATAAGCTTTACACACAACGGCATCTTTCAAATAAATATTATGCCTTTGACATAAGTATAGAAAAACAAGGAGTTATCCCATTCGTGTGGATGCGATTTGCAACGGGTCGAGTCCGTCGTTTTACGCAGCATATATGTATCATTGCCTAGCTCTTTTGTCTACATGTGGACTTAGAAACCCAGTTAAATGTTTTCTGAAATCAAAAATTCAATTTCGCTCGGAAGCGGTTTCGAAGCAGATGAAACAGTCATAGAATCGAGTGGCATACACACGGCACAAAAATGTTATTGGTTGATGTTGCCTTAATAAAGTTACTACGCCTCGACTTCTGCCTACTATAATGCCAACATTATCTGTTCTTTACACCCTCAAATTTTTTAAATTTATCCCAAATTCATTCAATGTTCTTAAAATTGAATCTACCTAAAAATGTTTATCTAGATTTTCTAAAATTTGAAAAAAGCTAAAGAGAGCTAAAAAGTAAAAAAAAAGCTAAACGGAGAAAAAAGCTAAATCTAACTTGAAAACAGCTAAAATGGCAACACTGCTGGTGGGACACCTAAAAATCCCTCTCTCTTACTGCTGTATACCTAAATGCAAATTTAAATTTTTTTTCACCAAGCTTTTAAGATATATTCCCTTCTTGTTGCAAATTTTAAACTCCATTATTTCAGAGTATAATTGATCCATTAACTACTTCCTTCAACTTTAAAATGGTGATGTCTCTGATACTTTGCCATCATCAATCCCCAATGTTTTGATGCTTTGCCATTTTTGTCAAGTTCGGTCTGATTTCATTTAAAATCATCTGCGCCAACAAATAAAAAATACATTCCATATACAAATGTAAACCTTGGTGTTAAATACTCATAGCAGTGCATTTGTCAAAACATCAGACTAAAAAGTTCCTTTTTCTACCTTTTTACCCTTAACTATTTCTTTACCATGATTAAAAGCACTCCAATTTACTTCAACACCCCAGTGCCGTTCAGAGAAGCACAATATGGACAGTGTAAATCCGTTTTAAACTGTGCAGCACACCCGTATTAGGAAATTGTCACTTTATTTAGATACACATATCAAGACTTTAAATCATCCATAACCTTTTTTCTTAATTCGTCGCAATCATGGGTATGACTGTTTTTCTTGACTTAGTTAGTCCAACAAGGCGCGCCAGTCGCTCCGCCAACCGGCGCCAATTGGTCACACCAAGGGAGTTTAAATCGTTTTCCACCTGGTCCTTCCAACGGAGTGGGGGCCGCCCTCTACCTCTGCTTCCATAGGCGGGTTCCGATAGAAACACTTTCTTGGCCGGAGCATCATTTTTCAATCGCATAATATGGTCTTGCCAGCGCAGCCGCTGCGTTTTAATTCGCTGGACTATGTTGATGTCTACGTATAGCTCGTACAGCTCATCATTAAATCTCCTTCGGTACGCGCCATCGCCAACGCGTAGAGGTCCATAAATCTTTCGAAGAACTTTCCTCTCGAACACTCCCAAAGCTGCTTCATCTGCTGTTGTCATGATCCATGCTTCCGCCCCATATAGCAGGACGGGTACGATAAGTGATTTGTAGAGTATGATTTTCGTTCGCCGAGAGAGGACTTTACTTTAAATTGCCTACGTAGTCCAAAGTAGCATTATTGGCAAGATTGATTCTTCGCTGGATTTCAGTGCTGATGTTGTTGTAGTGTTGATGCTGGTTCCCAAATAAACGAAGTCTTTCACTATTTCGAAATTATGGCTGCCAACAGTAGCGTGGTTGCCAAGGCGCGTATGCGCTGACTCTTTGCTGGGTGACAGCAGGTACTTCGTTTTGTCCTCATTCACAATCAAACCCATTTTTACCGCTTCTTTTTACAGTTTGGAGTAAGCAGAACTAACAGCTCGGGTGTTTAGGCCGATGATATCAATATCATCAGCATATGCCAGTAATTGCACGCTTTTATAGTATATTATTCCAGTGCGGCTAAGTTCTGCAGCTGCAGTTAGGACATGCACATCCGGTAAAAAAGTAACTTGAGCATGGATCCAGTAACCAGCTTTAAATAATAAACTTTTCACAAAAATTAATTTGTCGTGCTAATTCTGTCACAGAACTTCCTTCAACTTTGGCGGCAAAGTATTTCGATTGCTTATTTTTGTAAACTTGTATGTGTTACTATTGGGTCTTCAAGAATATCTTCTAAGGCTCCAGTAGCAGTTACAATTTGAAGTCAGTACTAAACATATTTCCGATGGTTCCATGCTGCTTCCATTGCAGTGCATATTTGTAGGGAAAGAATATCCGAAAGTTCCAAGCTATCCAAGCTATTATCTTTAAAAATCCTGTAGAAAGCCGGCAGCCATTGGTGTTATCTTGTTTAAAGCATGTGTCAGAAAATTATAATTTGCATGATGAATAAAAACAAAATGTTGTGTTGCATTTCGCTTATTGTAAATGTCTCAGTTCAAACAATTTACCCTTCCCCAGATTAATGTCAGGTTAATCTGCGATAAATAATGAATAAACCTCAGCAACTATTATCATCATGTGTCTTTTAGCAACATGAGAGGGAATCGTCTCTAACTCCAAACTTCTAATTGACATTGCATCTTTCCTATTAGGAGAAGCAGGGATAATATCATCTCGTTCGAAGAAAGCTTGAACTTTCTCCTTTACTTCATCCGTAACATTTGCTATTTGTGGAGTAACGAATGCAATTCCGTCATTTTTATTTCAACATTTGCTATAAGACTGAAGCTTTAGGAGAACCCTAAGGCGGCACTTCTTTAGTTTTTATTATTGATCTTTATAAAGAATTTAATCATTTGTATGGCCTCATTCAAATCAAATTTAAGGTGAGAAAAGCAACTTTTATATCTTCTTGCATGAATGCTAGGATATGTGATAAGCTTTACTCAAACACGATATATACAAAAATTAACATACATTTCGATTCTAAGTAAACGTAATCCCATTGTTTATTCAATCTTCTTCTGATATGCAATGATTAAATGCTAGAATATTTTAGATGATTAAAAAAAATTATACCTACTTGAACAACATTTGACCCAGATACAAGTTAGACGATTGAAATGTTACTAGGAGAAAAAATCAACTTTCGTATTGATTAAGAAATTTCCTTAACAAATCAGATAAATAAGGACTTTTAATATGGAATTATGACTGATTCAGAATTAATTCGAGGAATCACAAAATTTGAGCATTTTCGCTATTTGTGTGGAATGTGCCTCCTGCCTCTGAAGACCACAGAGCTCTACAAGGGTCTAGAATAATTTTATTATGTACGGACTGAACTTAAATGTGAGATCCTTTGTCTAGATGCGTAAAAAAGAGACCCGTCAAACCTATATTCTTACAGCAATTATTTATGCAATTTCGTTTTACATTTTGGCGCACACATAGAAACTTAACAAATAGTTTGTCTTCAAAATATTATCTTCGATTATTACAGTCGCAGAGTGCAGTATACAGTTTCCAAACTACAGTAATTTACCAGCAATTTTCTGCTTCGATTTTACCATTAGATACGCATTCTTTAGCGAAATTTAACATATTGAACTGCATTTGAGCGATGCGCATGCGCAACCAATCAATCAATCTGACAAAATGCAAACTTACCGCACCCAAGTTTTGACGACATACTACACAGTTACATTTATTTATTCATTCATCAATGTAGATATTTGTGTCGTGGGATGAACTTGTTTTGTTCAAGAATATTATGTCATATTGCAATACATATTTTGTATTTTGAACTAAAATAATTGCCTTTCAGTAGTTCAATATTAACCTTCAGCTTTGGTTATGATGGCCCATGCAGTAGAAATGTTAATCAGCTTATTTTATAAAGTTGAAACATAATAAGTTCAGTACTTTGGTAGCCTGGCGG
The DNA here is from genome assembly GCA_029619165.1 of Eurosta solidaginis. Lineage (NCBI taxonomy): Eukaryota > Metazoa > Arthropoda > Insecta > Diptera > Tephritidae > Eurosta > Eurosta solidaginis. Next base: position 49,096 of record JARSSU010007231.1, on the reverse strand, counting down.
TAGTCTAGCAAAACTTAATTAATCAAAATCTGGCACCATTATGCCACATTTACAGGTTATGACGGTTTAAGTACTGATGCGCTTTCAGTTAAAAGCGCGGTATCCCCATCGTAAGAAAACGCTTAAAAAAATTGTTTCCCCCTTGTAAGCCAAAGTTACAATTGTTATACTCAGTTGAGCAGAGCTCACAGAGTATATTAACTTTGATTGGATAACGGTTGGTTGTACAGGTATAAAGGAATCGAGATAGATATAGACTTCCATATATCAAAATCATCAGTATCGAAAAAAAATTTGATTGAGCCATGTCCGTCCGTCCTTCGTTAACACGATACCTTGAGTAAGTTTTTGAGGTATCTTGATGAAATTGGTATGTAGGTTCCTGGGCACTCATCTCAGATCGTTATTAAAATGACGACATCGGACTATAACCGCGCCACTTTTCGATATCGAAATTATCGAAAATCGAAAAAGTGCGATAATTCATTACCAAATATGGATAAAGCGATGCAACTTGGTAGGTGAGTTGAACTTATGACGCAGAATAGAAAATTTGTAAAATTTGGACAATGGGCGTGGCACCGCCCACTTTTAAAAGTAGGTAATTAGAAGTTTTGCAAGCTGTAATTTGGCAGTCGTTGAAGATATCATGATGAAATTTGGCAGAAACGTTACTACTATTACTATGTATGCTTTAAAAAATAAAGTCAAATTTTAAAAGAAGCAAAAGTCGATATTTCTTTACTAAACTCAGTTCACGTACTTATCTGAACTCACTTTGTATTGGTGTAAAAAATGGGCGAAATCCGACTATGACACGCCCACTTTTTCGATATCGAAAATTGCGAAAAATGAAAAAATGCCATAATTATATACTAAATACGAAAAAAGGGATGAAACATGGTAATTGGATTGGTCTATTGACGCAAAATATAACTTTAGAAAAAAACTTTGTAAAATGGGTGTAACACCTACCATATTAAGTAGAAGAAAATGAAAAAGTTCTGCAAGGCGAAATCAAAAGCCCTTGGAATCTGGCAGGAATACTATTCGTGGTATTACATATATAATAAATTAGCGGTACCCGACAGATTATGTTCTGGGTCACCCTGGTCCACATTTTGGTCGATATCTCGAAAACGCCTTCACATATACAACTACCACCAATCCCTTTTAAAACCCTCATTAATACCTTAAATTTGATACCCATATCGAACACACACATTATAGAGTCACCCCTGGTTCACCTTTATGGCGATATCTCGAAAAGCCGCTCCAGCTATAGAACTAAGGCCCATTCCGTTTTAAAATACTCATTAACACCTTTCATTTGATACCCATATCGTACAAACAAATTCTAGAGTCACCCCTGGTCCACCTTTATGGCGATATCTCCAAAAGGCGTCCACCTATAGAACTAAGGCCACGCCCTCGTAAAGTATCATTAACACCTTTCATTTGATACCATATCGTACAAACAAATTCTAGAGTCACCCCTGGTCCACCTTTATGGCGATATCTAGAAAAGGCGTCACCTATAGAACTAAGGCCCATCCCTTTTAAATACTCATTAACACCTTTCGTTTGATACCCATATTGTACAAACGCATTCTAGTCAACCCTGGTCCACCTTTATAACGTTATCCTGAAAGGCGTCCACCTATAGAACTAAGGCCCACTCCATTTTAAAATACTTATTAACACTTCCATTTGATACCCATATCGTAAAAATACTTCCAGTGTCACCAGGTTCATTTTACTCTACATGGTGTTTTCCTTATTTGTTCTCCGTAGCTCTCAACTGAGTATGTAATGTTCGGTTACACCCGAACTTAGCTTCCTTACTTGTTTTATTTGAAAATATGTATTTTCCCTTTCAATCTTCACATTCATACAAAACTTTGTTCATGGTGCGGTCTGCATGCATCAATTGAAACGTACAAGGATTTCGAGGGCGTTTCTTCAAGGTGCGAAGAAATGCTCAAGAAATATTACTAGGCCTAAATTCATGGTTGCAGCGCTCAATTCGGAAGAAATTTTATATGAAACTATGTGGTGTGAAATTATTATTCTCAAGGACCGCCTTACATATCTTATCCGCTACAGATGCTGAATGAGCTTTAGAATAGCACTTAATGATGAGAGTTGAAAAAGAAATTGATTGCCTGGAAATATGCTTGGGAGGCGGCTGAACTTAAGCAGGTGTGCTTCAACGTGTCAAAAACAGATGCAGCCTAATTTAGTCATTTCACTCCTTTCTTCTGGCCATCTACAACTATGTATGATAGTGGTGTTTCTGTGTTATTAGAATTTGCACCAGTTTGACGGTGACCGCAACATCATAACTGCTGGGCACTACGACTACTTGATAGCATGTGCCAAATGTTGTATTAACATCGTAGTGCACACGAATTGTACCGTTTCTTTTTCCCTAACTTAATTTAATTGTACTTAACTTTAAGAACACAGTTCTCATTAATACACAACATTTGTTCATATTTAAGACCAGACGTTCTCTTTTCCAGAAAATGTGTCAGTTCAAGCAAAAGGTTGTTGTTTGAAAACAGGTCGTTCGTTTTTCAAGAACCAAAAAGTAGAACATGAAAAGTATGGATTGGGTCCGTTGTTGCTGGATTTGGGAACGGCGTTTTTCTCTGAGTGTTCAGATATCATTTTTGGAGAATTTTGACACTCTTATGAGGTCAGACAATACAAGCCTGCCATAGTTTTGTACCTTATATTAGATAGAAAAATACCTTTTGGAAATCAGTGATTAGCCGTTTCTGTGAAGCCTTCAAGGCCCCATTTCATGAACCCCTCTTGACGAGTCCCTATTATTTTCGCTTGTTGGCCACAGTAGGCAGCGTCCAGTTATTGTGGCAGTTCAAGTTCCGGATAGGCAACATCAAATACTTTAAAAATGTTCCTCCAAGCAGGATCGCTCATCGGCAGTGCTTTGTAAACAAGCCGAATGTATTTTCTGCCATGAAATGGCTTTCAACGAAAGTGCATTCTGATCTGAATGCCTAACACATGCCTTTCAAAGTCGGCATAAAATATGTAGGAAAAAACAAAAAGTATCAAAAGAGAAGTTCGGCATAAATCATACACAAAACCGTCCTGTCAAATTTCAAAAAAGCAAGGCATACTCTTCTAGCACTCAGTATTAAGGCTGATCCTGATACAGTTACATAAATGTGAATGTCTAGCTGTATTTAATCCAGGATTTTGTTTAGCGCATCTGTCGGTCTAGGCCCACGTGCTCTTGTTTATTTTTTTTTCTGATATGGTATTGTTCAATTTATTGACATTTGTGTATAGTCAGGTAAAGGTTCGGTGGCCGCCGTAGTGTGGCGGGTAGCATGCTCCGCCTACCAACCGAACATCCGGGGTTCACGTCCAGGGAAAAAAATAAATATTTAGAACAAGTTTTTTCACTGGAAACAAGTTTCGGTGGCCGAGTCGACATAAAGCATGTAGGTTAAGCTGGATCGATTTATTAACCTATATCAGGAAAAAAAATCCACTAAGCATACCCAAAAAAATAATTTTCGAGCTGCAAAATTTGAGTTTTTTGACTTTTTTCTTCTTTGGTTTTAAGTTTTTTCATGACCTACATAAAAAATTTTCATTTGATTTAAAATTTTCATGTATACCTCTGTCCGACTCAAAATTGTCCGCTAAAAACTTGGCGATAACAGTTTTTTGATATATATATATATTTTTAATTTTTGCCATTTTTTTAAGGGTTTCTCAGAAACGTGCAAAAGTGTTGCAGATGAAAACGAATTTGTCTAATAGTTCCTATCCCACTTAAAATTATGCGATAAAAACGCTGGCATTAACAGTTTTTAAAAAAAATTGTTTTTGGTTTTTGGGACTTGTTTTGGTCGAAATCGATTTTTACATTTTCAAGGCTCCAAATCATTTTTTATGTATTGTTTCCGTTAGACCCACCAATAAGTATACCAAAATGATCAGGGGACGAGCTAAGTGGATTTAGCTATGTCCGTCTGTCCGTCCGTCCGTTCGTCTTTCCGTCTTCCGTTTTTGAACGCAAATTAGTCCCTCAATTTTTGAGATATCTTGATGAAATTGGTAAGCAGGCATATTTTGATTGGGGATTTAACATTTGTCGGAATCGGACCGGATCGGACCACTATAGCATATACTTCCCATACAATCGATGTTCAATAAGAGGGTTTTTCGCCATTTCTGCTCCATTTCTGCCTCATTGTAAAAGATAGCACATCAAATTTTTACCACAAGCTACGTATTGGGCATACATGGTTGTCTGAAAAAATCGTCAAGATCGTACATATAAAACAAAAAAAAACATCCTCTTATCTCAACAATCGGTTGACGATTTTTTCAGACAACCATCTATGCCCAATACGTAAGCTTGTGGTAAAATTTGATGTTGCTATCTTTTACAATGAGGCAGAAATGGAGCAGAAATGGCGAAAACCCTCTTATTGAACAATCGATTGTATGGGAGTATATGCTATAGTGGTCCGATCCGGTCGATTCCGACAAATGTTAAATCCCAATCAAATATGCCTGCCTTACCAGATATCATCAAGATATCTCAAAATTGAGGGACTAATTTGCGTTCAAACAAACGGAAAGACGAACGGACGGACAGGACAGACGGACATGCTAAATCCACTTAGCTCGTCCCCTGATCATTTTGGTATACTTATTGGTGGGTCTAACGGAAACATATACATAAAAAATGATTTGGAGCCTTGAAAATGTAAAAAATCGATTTCGACCAAAACAAGTCCCAAAAACCAAAACAATTTTTTTTAAAACTGTTAATGCCAGCGTTTTTATAGCATAATTTTAAGTGGGATAGGAGCTATGAGACAAATTTGTTTTCATCGGCAAAACTTTTGCACGTTTCTGAAGAAACCCTTATATCCAAAACACTCCTAAAACCAAAATTATTATTTTTTTCCTCAAAAACTGTATCGCCAAAGTTTTTAGCGGACAATTTTATGGAAGAGATGAATGAAATTTTAAAACAAATGAAATTTTTTAAGTAGTCATGAAAAAAACATTAAAAACAAAGAAAAAAAAGTCAAAAAACTCAAATTTTGCAGGCTCGAAAATTATTTTTTTGGTATGCTTAGTGGAATTTTTTTTCCTGATATAGGTTATAAAGCGATACAGCTTAACCTACATGATTTTATGTCGACTCGGCCACCCGAAAACTTGTTTCCAATTGAAAAAAACTTGTTCTAAATATATTATTTTTTTTCCCCCGGGACGTGAACCCCGGATGTTCGGTTTGGTAGGCGGAGCATGCTACCGCCACACTACGGCGGCCACCGAACCTTTACTGACTATACACAAAAATGTCAATAAATTGAACAATACCATCTCAGAAAAAAAATAAACAAGAGCACGTGGGCTAGACGACAGATGCGCTAAACTAAAATCTGCGAATTAACATACAGCTAGACAATGACGTTTATGTAACTGTAACAGGTACAGCCTAATAAGGCGTGAGCATGCTAGAAAGAAAGTAGTGTGCCTTTTATGCCTGATTTGAAATTTGACCGGACGGTTTGGTGCTATGATTTAAGGCCGTAATCTCTCTTTGATACTTTTGGTCCTACGTATTTTATGCCGACTTTGTGAAAAGGCATGTGGTAGGCATTCAGAGGTATCAGATGCACTTTCGTTGATTAATGCCATTTCATCGGGCAGAAATACATTCGGCTTGTTTACAAAGCACTGCCGGTGAGCGATCCTTGCTGGAGCGAACTATTTTTAAGATTTTGATGTTGCCTAGCGAACTTGAACTGCCACATAACTGGACGCTGTCCCTACACTGTAGCCAACACGCGAAAATAATAGGGACTCACTTCAAGAAGGGTTCCTGAAAGAATGGGAGCCTTGAGGCTTCCACAGAACGTACGGCTAATCACTTGAGTTCCAAACAGTATTTTTCGATCTATATCAAAAGGTACAAAACTATGCGGCAGCTTGGATTGCCTGACCTCATAAGAGTGTCACAAATTCCTCCAAAATGAACATCTGAACACTCAGAGAAAAACGGCCGTCTCCCAAATCAGCACACTGGACCCATCCATATTCTTTTTCAGGTTCTTACTTTTTGATCTTGAAAAACGAAACGACCTGTTCTCAAAACAACAACCTTTTGCTTGAACTGACACCATTGCATCTGGAAGAGAGACGTACTGGTCTTAAAATATGAACAATGCTGCGTATTAATGAGAAACGATGTTCTTAAGTTAAGAATACAGTAAATTAGTTCTAGGGAAAAAAGACACGGTACAATTCGTGTGCACTACGATGTGTAGACAAACATTTGGCACATGCTATCAAGTAGTCGTAGTGGCCCAGCAGTTATGATGTTGCGGTCCCGTCAAACTGTTGCAAATTGCTAATAACACAGATGAACATCCACATATCATACATAGTTGTAGCTGGCCAGAATGAAAGGGGTGAATGACTCAATTAGGCTGCATCTGTTTGACACGTTAAAGCACACCTGTTAAGTCAGCCGCCTCCCATGCATATTACCAGGCATCAATTTCTTTTCAACTCTCATCCATAAGTGCTATTCTGAAAGCTCATCAGCATCTGTAGCGGATAAGAGTATGTAAGGCGGTCCTTGAGAATAGTAATTTCACACCACATAGTTTCATATAAAATTTCTTCCGAAATGAGCGCTTGCAACCATGAATTTAGGCCTAGAAATATTTCTTGAGCATTTCTTCGTACACTTGAAGAAACGCCCTCGAAATCCTTGTACGTTTCAATTGATGCATGCAGGACCGCACCATGAACAAAGTTTTGTAATGAATGTGAAGATTAAAAGGAACAAATACATATTTTCAAATAAAACAAGTAAGGAAGAGAAGGCTCGGTGTAACGAACATTACATACTCAGTTGAGAGCTATGGTGACAACATTAAGGGTAAATAACCATGTAGGAAAATGAACCTATGGTGAACTGGAATGTATTTTTACGATATGGGTATCAAATGGAAGTATAAAGAGTATTTAAGAGAAGTGGCCATATTCTATAGGTGGACGCCATTTAGGGATAGCCATAAAGGGGACCGTACTTAGAATTTGTTTGTACGATATGGATATCATGAAAGTGTAATAAGATTTTAAAGGGAGTGGCCTTAGTTCTATAGTCGCCTTTCAGATAACGTTATAAGGTGGACCAGGGTTGACTCAGAATGCGTTTGTACAATATGGGTATCAAACGAAAAGTGTTAATGAGTATTTTATAGGGAGTGGGCCTTAGTTCTATAGTGGACGCCTTTTTCGGGATATCGTTATAAAGGTGGACAGGGTTTGACTCTAGAATGCGTTTGTACATATTGGGTATCAAACGAAAGGTGCTAATAAGTATTTAAAAAGGGAGTGGGCCTTAGTTCTATAGGTGGACGCCTTTTCTAGATATCGCCATAAAGTGGACCAGGGTCGACTCTAGAATGTTTGTACGATATGGGTATCAAATGAAAGGTGTTAATGAGTATTTTAAAACGGAATGGGCCTTAGTTCTATAGCTGGACGGCTTTCGAGATATCGCCATAAAGGTGGACCAGGGGTGACTCTATAATGTGTGTGTTCGATATGGGTATCAAATTTAAGGTATTAATGAGGGTTTAAAAGGAGTGGTGGTAGTTGTATATGTGAAGGCGTTTTCGAGATATCGACCAAAATGTGGACCAGGTGACCCAGAACATAATCTGTCGGGTACCGCTAATTATTTATACATTTAATACCACGAATAGATTCCTGTCAAGATTCCAAGGCTTTTGATTTCGCCCTGCAGAACTTTTTCATTTTCTTCTACTTAATATGGTAGGTGTCACACCCATTTTACAAAGTTTTTTTCTAAAGTTATATTTTGCGTCAATAGACCAATCCAATTACCATGTTTCATCCCTTTTTTCGTTATTTAGTATATATAGGCATTTTTTTCATTTTTCGCAATTTTCGATATCGAAAAGTGGGCGTGTTCATAGTCGGATTCGCCCATTTTTACACCAATACAAAGTGAGTTCAGATAAGTACGTGAACTGAGTTTAGTAAAGAAATATCGATTTTTGCTTCTTTTAAAATTTGACTTTAAAAAAAATTTTTAAGCATACATAAGTAATAGAGTAACGTTTCTGCCAAATTTCATCATGATATCTTCAACGACTGCCAACTACAGCTTGCAAAACTTCTAAATACCTACTTTTAAAAGTGGACGGTGCCACGCCCATGTTCCCAAAATTTTACAAATTTTCTATCTGCGTCATAAGTTCAACTCACCTACCAAGTTGCATCGCTTATCCATATTTGGTAATGAATTATCGCACTTTTTCGATTTTCGAAATTTTCGATATCGAAAAAGTGGTGCGTGGTTATAGTCCGATGTCGTTCATTTAAATAACGATCTGAGATGAGTGCCAGGAACCTACATACCAAATTTCATCAAGATACCTCAAAACTTACTCAAGGTATCGTGTTAACGAAAGGACGAACGGACGGACGGACGGTAGGACCTGGCTCAATAAAATCGATACTGATGATTTGATATATGGAAGTCTATATCTTATTCGATTCCTTTATACCTGTACAGCCAACCGTTATCCAATCAAAGTTAATATACTCTGTGAGCTCTGCTCAACTGAGTATAACAATTGTAACTTTGGCTTACAAGGGGGAAACAATTTTTTTAAGCGTTTCTTACGATGGGAATACGCGCTTTTAACTGAAAGTCGCAGCAGTACCTTAAACCGTCATAACGTAAATGTGGCATATAATTGGTGCCAGATTTTGATTAATGAAGTTTTCGCTAGACATAACGCGCAGGCTCATCAAGTACACTGAACTTATTATGTTTCAACTTTATAAAATAAGCTGATCAACATTCTACTGCATGCCATCATACACAAAGCTGAAGGTATTCAAATATGAACTACTGAAAGGCACGATTAATTTAGTTCAAATATACAAACACAATAGACAAAGGCAATGTATTGCAATATGCATACTGAGTCACTTTGAACAAACAAGGTCATCCCACGCACACAAATACTCTACATGTGCATGAATGAATAAATATAATGTAACGGTGTAGTAGTCGTCAAAACTGGGTGCGGCTAAGTTTGCGACTTTTGTCAGATGCGCTGATTGCGTGTGCGCATGCGCATCATCGATACAATCGCAGTCAATATGTTAAATTCGCTACAAAAAGAATGCGAATCGAATGCGTAAAATCTGAAGCTAGAAATGGCTGGTAAATTACTGTAGTTGGGAACTGTAGATACTGCACTCTGCGACTGTAATAATCGAAGATAATATTTTGAGACAAACTATTGTTAAGTTTCTATGTGTGCGCCAAAATGTAAAACGAAATTGCATAAATAATTGCTGTAAGAATATAGGTTTGACGGGTCTCTTTTTTACGCATCTAGACAAAGGATCTCACATTTAAGTTCAGTCCGTACATAATAAAATTATTCTAGACCCTTGTAGAGCTCTGTGGTCTATCAGAGGCAGGAGGCACATTCCACACAATAGCGAAAATGCTCAAATTTTGTGATTCCTCGAATAATTCTGAATCAGTCATAATTCCATATTAAAAGTCCTTATTATCTGATTGTTAAGGAAATTTCTTAATCAATACGAAAGTTGATTTTTTCTTCCTAGTAACATTCAATCGTCTAACTTGTATCTGGGTCAAATGTGGTTCAAGTAGGTATAATTTTTTTTAATCATCTAAAATATTTCTAAGTCAATTTAATCATTGCATATCAGAAGAAGATTGAAATAAACAATGGGATTACGTTTACTAGAATCGAACTGCTATGTTAATTTCTGTATATATCGTGTTTGAGTAAAAGCTTATCACATATCCTAGCATTCATGCAAGAAGATATAAAAGTTGCTGTTCTCACCTTAAATTTGATTTGAATGGGGCCATACAAATGATTAAATTCTTTATAAGATCAATAATAAAAACTAAGAAGTGCGCCTAGGGTTCTCCTAAAGCTTCAGTCTTATAGCCAAATGTTGAAATAAAAATGACGGGAATTGCATTCGTTACTCCACAAATAGCAATGTTACGGTGAAGTAAAGGAGAAAGTTCAAGCTTTCTTCGAACGAGATGATATTATCCTGCTTCTCCTAATAGGAAAGATGCAATGTCAATTAGAAGTTTGGAGTTAGAGAACGATTCCCTCTCATGTTGCTAAAAGACACATGATGATAATAGTTGCTGAGGTTTATTCATATTTATCGCAGATTAACCTGACATTAATCTGGGGAAAGGGTAAATTGTTTTGAACTGTAGACATTTACAATAAGCGAAATGCAACACAACATTTTGTTTTTATTCATCATGCAAATTATAATTTTCTGACACATGCTTTAAACAAGATAACACCAATGGCTGCCGGCTTTCTACAGGATTTTTAAAGATAATAGCTTGGATAGCTTGGGACTTCGGATATTCTTTCCCTACAAATAGCACTGCAATGAAGCAGCCATGGAACCATTGGAAATATGTTTAGTACTGACTCAAATTGTAACTGCTACTGGAGCCTTAGAAGATATTCTTGAAGACCCAATAGTAACACATCACAAGTTTACAAAAATAAGCAAATCGAAATACTTTGCCGCCAAAGTTGAAGGAAGTTCTGTGACAGATTAGCACGACAAATTAAGTTTTGTGAAAAGTTTATATTTAAAGCTGGTTACTGGATCCATGCTCAAGTTACTTTTTACCGGATGTGCATGTCCTAACTGCAGCTGCAGAACTTAGCCGCACTGGAATAATATACTATAAAAGCGTTGCACATTACTGGCATATGCTGATGATATTGATATCATCGGCCTCTAAACACCCGAGTCGTTAGTTCTGCTACTCCAAACTGTAAAAAGAAGCGGTAAAATGGGTTTGATTGTGAATGAGGACAAAACGAAGTACCTGCTGGTCACCCAGCAAAGAGTCAGCGCATACGCGCCTTGGCAACCACGCTACTGTTGGCAGCCATAATTTCGAAATAGTGAAAGACTTCGTTTATTGGGAACCAGCATCAACACTAGCAACAACATCAGCAACTGAAATCCAGCGAAGAATCAATCTTGCCAATAAATGCTACTTTGGACTACGTAGGCAATTTAAAAGTAAAGTCCTCTCTCGGCGAACGAAAATCATACTCTACAATCACTTATCGTACCCGTCCTGCTATATGGGCGGAAGCATGGATCATGACAACAGCAGATGAAGCAGGCTTTGGGAGTGTTCGAGAGGAAAGTTCTTCGAAAGATTATGGACCTCTACGCGTTGGCGATGGCGCGTACCGAAGGAGATTTAATGATGAGCTGTACGAGCTATACGTAGACATCAACATAGTCCAGCGAATTAAAAACGCAGCGGCTGCGCTGGCAAGACCAATATTATGCGATTGAAAAATGATGCCTCGGCCAAGAAAAGTGTTTCTATCGGAACCGCCTATGGAAGCAGAGGTAGAGGGCGGCCCCCACTCCGTTGGAAGGACCAGGTGGGAAAACGATTTAAACTCCATTGGTGTGACCAATTGGCGCCGGTTGGCGGAGCGACTGGCGCGCCTTGTTGGACTAAACTACAGTCAAGAAAAACAGTCACTACCCATGATTGCGACGAATTAAGAAAAAGGTTATGGATGATTTAAAGTCTTGATATGTGTATCTAAATAAAGTGACAATTTCCTAATACGGCGTGTGCTGCACAGTTTAAAAACGGGATTGACACTGTCCATATTGTGCTTCTCTGAACGGCACTGGGGTGTTGAAGTAAATTGGAGTTTGCTTTTAATCATGGTAAAGAAATAGTTAAGGGTAAAAAGGTAGAAAAAGGAACTTTTTAGTCTGATGTTGTGACAAATGCATGCTATGAGTATTTAACACCAAGGTTTACATTTGTATATGGAATGTATTTTTTATTTGTTGCGCAGATGATTTTAAATGAAATCAGAACCGAACTTGACAAAAAATGGCAAAGCATCACAAACATTGGGGATGATGATGGCAAAGTATCAGAGACATCACCATTTTAAAGTTGAAAGAAGTAGTTAATGGATCAATTATACTCTGAAATAATGGGAGTATAAAATTTGTAACAAGAAGGGAATATATCTTAAAAGCTTGGTGAAAAAAAAATTAAATTTGCATTTAGGTAGACAGCAGTAAGAGAGAGGGATTTTTAGGTGTCCCACCAGCAGTGTTGCCATTTTAGCTGTTTTCAAGTTAGATTTAGCTTTTTTCTCCGTTTAGCTTTTTTGTACTTTTTAGCTCTCTTAGCTTTTTCAAAATTTTAGAAAATCTAGATAAACATTTTTAGGTAGATCAATTTTAAGAACATTGAATGAATTGTGGGATAAATTTAAAAAATTGAGGGGTAAAGACAGATAATGTTGGCATTATAGTAGGCAGAAGTCGAGGCGTAGTAACTTTATTAAGGCAACATCAACCAATAACATTTTTGTGCCGTGTGTATGCCACTCGATTCTATGACTGTTTCATCTGCTTCGAAACCGATTCCGAGCGAAATTGAATTTTTGATTTCAGATATATTAACTGGGTTTCTAAGTCCACATGTAGACAAAAGAGCTATGGAATGATACATATATGCTGCGTAAAATGACGGACTCGACCCGTTGCAAATCGCATCCACACGAATGGGATAATCCTTGTTTTTCTATACTTATGTCAAAAGGCATAATATTTATTGAAAGATGCCGTTGTGTGTAAAGCTTTTAGCTCATACAAAGTAAAACTTACGTAATGAATTATTATAAGCCATAAGGTAGAATATCATAACTTGATTATAAGGCTTATGGACCAACAAAAATGAGGCTTACTTACATAAGGCCATACTAAAAGAAACTACTTGCTGTATTAGGACCTTTTATATAAGGCTTATATATAGGCCTACCCAAAATCAGGCTTACATAAAATAAAATTAAAATAAATATGCGAAGAGATTTTAGGTCGAGCTTCTCTCCAATTCGCGTCGTGTCTCCTTTTTTTAATTCTTCCTTCAAATTGGCGGGACAGGTTTATGCCGACTCTGAACGGCATCTGCAAGGCAGATGAGTTTTCACTGAGAACTTTTCATGGCAGAAATACACTCGCATGCTTGCCAAACACTGCACGAGGGCGATGCCCTTTAGAAAAATTTTCTTCAAATGAAAAACTTATTTCTAAAATTTAAATTTTGCTTTTCCGGGCGTGAACCCAGGATATTCGGTGTGTGGCAGGCGGAGCACATTACCATCACACCACGGTGGACGCCATATACCTTACTATAATCTATTATGAGTTTATTGCACGCTAATAAAAATTGCTTGGCCTTATAATAAGACACCATCTGACTTTCTTTTCTCATATTAATAATAACCTATTTCAAAATTTTTATTTAACCGGGGGTCACTCACTCGGCAGTGGTTCGGCCAGCCCAGAAAGTGTCATGAAAATATCCCCTCCAAAAATTCAATTGCTAGATATCGATTGGAGTCGCGTAAAACACATACCAAAAACTTGAAAAGAGATCCTAAGACAGTGTGAATGTAAAGTTTACATCTTCCATGGGTTTCTTTAAAAGGACAAAAGATTTCTTTAATGAAAACAGTTTTATCGGCGTTCCTATTTAGCAAATAAAAAACTAGTTTACCCCAAACATCTTACGAAAACTTATACACTATATTTGAGTTTATTTATCATGTATGATTTTTAAATTAAAACGCTAAACTATTTTTTCTAAATTTCTAATTTCTAAATTGGAGTAAAAATTAATTAATTTTTAATTTTTTATGTCTCGTATGAAAAAAATTAATAAAACGCCATAGAAAGTTGCCTTAAACTTTTAGCTTTTTTCCTTAGCCTTTTTATTTTTGTCAATCTAGCCTTTTTCTACTGAAAAAGTTCTGGCCAACACTGGCCACCAGACACCACTCATTCAAAGGATAATTAAAAGAAACTGAGAAAGTAATCGAGTTTTTTTACAAAACGGTCTTGTTTTAATAGTGGTAGTCTTCTGCACTTCTGGATACATTTTATTATTATATACGTTTTGGTCATATAAGTATAGCTAATGATGTGGTAACAATTCAGAATCAAATGTTCACGCCCAGAAGTAATAGCAATAAAATTTCTTTTTAAAACACTTCAGCTCTTTCAGTGATAATTTAATAAGGGTTTTTATTGGTTTATTATAAATCAAAAACTTGAGTTAGATAGAACAGGGTAACTCAACATAAGTCCCGAATAAAATCTTAAAACAACATAATCACGATTTAATAATTTTTTTCACTGTCTGTTGTAAAAGGATATACATATAGTAATTAAACTTTAACAGAAACAAATATTATACTTTATGACCACCGGCACTGATAACATTGAATGCATTAAAAAACAAACCACACAAAAAAATTAATCGCCATAATTTAACTTTGTGATTTAAAAAGTACCCAATTTTGGGAAATTCATTCTCTCACTGTTACTCAAGAAAAAGAACGGGCAACTTAAAAATGCGGACAATACTGATAAAAAAGTCATAATTACCATCGTTTAAAATGAGACACAGCTTGGCAGCTGCTAAACCGCTCAACAAAAAATTCACAAAAATATGAAAAATGGAAGGAGATGTAAAAATATAAAACAAAGTGTAGCAAACATAATGAAGATGAGGAACTACATCCCAAGTGGATGAGCTTAACCACAAAATACTTTGTCAAAGTAACCACATAACATTTTATAATAACAAAATGCCTCAACAAAGAGGAGTACGGGGAAAGAACAAACATGACACATAAACTGTTATTACATGAACTTCAATGAGTCCTTGGCACCTTTACTTTCCTCGTAACACATTTACTTTTACAAAAGAAAAACTAATTAAAAGTAAAAACAAATTATATTTCTTATAAGAATGTCAAATATAAACACAATAAGATACGGTAACATTTTTATATCATCCTCAAGTTGATATAAAGTTGACCAAAGAATGAAGAAAATTGTCGCTTCTGCTGTTTTACTTATATTAGTTGGCTAAATAAAGTTTACTTAAGCAGCGACGTATTTGCTGCTGCTGATATCGCTAACTTTCACTTTCCACGATTTTACAACTTCTAATTAAATGTTGTGTTGTATTTGGTTAACTGCAAGGTTTAATATATATTGAAAAATTTAGTATTTTTACTTATTTGTTGAAGGCAGCTAAACAAATAAAGTTAGTGTAGTGAAGTACTTATAAATAAGAAAATGAGTATATTTATGAGTTAGGTGACTAATCAAGTTAGAAGACATGATATAATCGGCCTTAATACCGCGCGCGTAAGCTCAACTTACCTCAAATTGGAAAAATAAGCGGAAAAGACTGGTTCTGAGTGGTCGAATGAGGACAAAAAACGCTGTTCCTGCTGTCATCGAGCTAAACCACGCTTGTCGTGCAGCCATAATTCGACAAACAAAAAATTAGTAAAGACTGCGTTTACTTTGGAAAACCCAGCAGGAACACAACAAAAACATCTGCTCTGAATCCAGTGAAGAATCCTCTTGACAATAAATGCCAGTTCGGAATAAGAAGGCAATTGAACAAATGAAATACTTCTCGAAAGATTTACGGACTTTACGCTGTGGCGACGGCGAGTACCGCTGACAATTTAGTGATGAGCTAGTACGAGTCTTACGCAGAAATCAACCTAGATACAGCGGATTAAACGCAGCGGCTACCCTGATACACCATGTTCTCCGAATGAAAGATGACCCTACGCTAAAACAGGTGTAGCATGCGCGGAACCGGACCAGGTGGAAAATAAAACTCCCTTGGTGTGAAGAATTTTCGCGCAACTAACCCAACAAAGAAGACTACGGACGAGACAATTGTTATGACGGTCACACAACGTTTAAACACGGTTACGCCAATTAAGCAGTACAGTACCACAATCGACTCGTGAGTAACTAATGGCTATACTATAAAACTTGCAGAACAATTCTTCTCTTATCGGAAGTCATGAGTGTGCAATACTACCATGTTCTTTGACGGCACCTCTCCTTTTATTGGAAAAGTATTGCACTGATCGGAAACAGAGGTTATCATGAGCATTGAACACAACTTCACTCAAAATTCGCAACGTAATTTGCGTCTGATATGCTATCTGAGTCATTAGTATAAAATATGTCCAGAACTATCTGCAACACTGTGTCGTCAGATTACAGAAATACGGGTTTTTCGGAATGACTACTGGAGCAACACATTTCTGTCAGAACCCTTCACACACAGATAACGTACTCACGTATGCCCTATTTTAGATATTTTACTTTTTTATTAATTATTTCACAGCTTTTCTTTGTCCAGGTAAGTCATGCACTCTAACACAAATACTGTAAGCGTACAGTAAACGTATGTGCAGCATTTAGAATAAAAATTTTGAGATGACCTACTTAAAGCCTTTTCACCATCTCACGGTAAGGTAAATTTATTGCGTGGAGATTAGCAATCTATCAGATCGCTCATTTGACACTTCGTTTCAGCAGCAACGGGGTGATCCAAACCCGGTTAAAATCGACAACTGCGAACATTTTGTGAGCAAATCGCAAAACAAAAAACTATTGTGGGTACACGAAAACTAGCCAAACAATTGACTTTGTGCTTACACTTACTTCTCCTCTGGATCGTAACTGAGAGGCGATAGCTTCAGTTAACATGGATGCAAACGAAATGATAGTTTATAGATAAGTGACAAACTGAAGATAGTGAAACGGTCCTTAGGGTAGAGGGCATGAGCGCTGTCAGCATCGTCTTGAAAAGCAATGACAGCTTTTTTGAAGGCCATAACTGAGATTTTAGGAGGCGCCATAGGAGTATTTCAATATAAAATTATTGAGACAACTCATTAGGTGGTAGTACCTTCACAATTACATTACTCGCAATACTTCACGTATCAAGTTATTAATGAAACTGAGTGAACAGCGCTTAACGGCACTGCTTTTATACTCTCAGTTCGCCTGCGATCACCAATTTCTGAGTTCGAACGTCTAGACTTTTTCGCTGACCAGCGTCTAGAATAGCTTGCCTACCGCATTTATCTCACTCGTGATCTGGATCACAGCGCACTGACCATGCGCTACATAAATCTATATATTCGCATGTAATGGCTAAAGCTATAGGCGTTATTATTACTGTGATATTGTGTGAGAGTGTGCGACATCATCATCTAATGCTTAGCTGTGCATTGTGCTAGCATTATCTTACTGGCACATAGTGCACAGGCATCGAAACTGACTAATATTACGCTACGCTATAGCTATAAGCTATGTTTCAACACTATTTTGGATAAATGCAAAGCACGGGATAGACTCACAATATACGCACAGAGAGACAGCACCAACAATGACTCTCTATGGTTGTCGCTCTATCATATTCAAAAGTAGCCTCACTTGATTTCCGGCCAAATAGGACATGTGATATCCCGCTTACCATCTCACACTTAGACATGTGTATCTATGGGCGAAGCACGAGAAACTCTTCTCCATAACATAAGCACATTCTGATCAAAGGATTCAAGGAGGACTTTAATATTTTTCATTGTCGTTTGGCCTTGAGAAACAATTTTGCACACGTTCACCTCAATATTCAATTAACAGCCAAACTCATTTCAACTCAGTGTCTTCACTTTCCACCGAGCTATGATACATTTACTGTGAACGCGGCACATTTCTCTCAAACTCAGCGAAATATATCATCTTGTCCCAATTTTTTTCCGAGCTCGTTGCTGGAATATAGATGCCCTATTGCTATTATGATGTGAGTACTAAACACACGACTCAAGTGCGCTCGGTCTCAAGATTGTTGCTAGAAGAGCTCTACGTTAATAGTACGCGCCTCAATAAACTGCGACCATTTCATGGGATCTATTTGCTTGACCCTCTACTGTATGAGGATGCGGCGTTTAACCGTCACTATATAGGTACCACTACAGTCACTTGTTACTCCACATATCAAGAAGGGAATTCATGTATACATGTATCTAGACTCTCGTAAAAGAGTTGTTATCTTCATACGGACCTAATATTTTGTCGACTACTTAGGCAACAACGAGAACAACGAACAATATGTGTTCCAGAACATCACGGTAAGACATGTGGTGTAGGCATTCTCAAAATTATTTAATGCCATCAAAATTTAGTCAATTTGACACCTTTATTGATGAGTATCGAGAAAATCGTATATACATCATGGAAAAGGAAAACCCCCGTTAGCTGCCTTTTGTTCAACGTTAGCTCTGTGTCCTTATAGGAAGCAAAAATACTATGTTACAAGTTAAGCTCAGTTTGGCAGCACTGAACACATTTTCATAGTACAATTATTACTTCCTTGTTATGAGATCAAATAGAAGAATTAACACTTTAGTCAAGAGCTTCTTAAGGAAAACAGTGCTGCTTTTATAACAATAGATAAACCTCAATACATCTAATAATAAGCTTGAATTAGTGTTCTCGCTATGTGTCTTTGGAACGTAAAAATCGATAACCACAAAAGTATCAATTGGAAAATTGCTTAATTCTTACTCGTATCCTACTTACTCCAAAATTTCCGTAAAAACATTTAAAACAAATCCTAACACAATCTATAAATCTTTAGATTTATAATTAAACGCACATCTCCTGAAAGTACTTGTATGAGCAATTGAGAATTGACACCATTGATTCGGACCACTAAAATTAAGATCCAACGAAAAGCGGGTTCAAACATATTCATACACGTTTGCAGAAACAAATGTTTTTGCCATTACTTTGGTACTAACAAGAGCATATTTTGAAATCAGTCTCAATGTAGTGCACTTCCACACACCACACGCTCCTGCATGTTGCTTCTCTCGCTGCCACAATCACGGATTACAATCCCCCCCCCACACACTTGTCACCCCACTCACAACCCAAGTAGAATGCAAAGCCACAAAGTTTTCAGGTACATGACTTCACAAAGAGTAACGTGATCCAAATCTAAATTTTTAAAATAAGCCCCCCCCCCCCAGATGCAAAAACCTGACTATAAACAATAGTCATTAATAATTTCAAAAAGAATAGCCAAAATTGTGCTGATAATAATGTATTATGATAGATAAAACGTAAATTGGAAATAGAGTTGAATACCTAAAGGGTATGAGGACATCTGCATATCAGTAGAGCTACATCGAAGCTGTACAATTCACGAATCGAAAAAACTTTATGTTATGTACTTGAAATCTATAAACTAAAACAAAAAGAAACCGCTATAAAAACAATACGCATTATTAATATAGAATTTTGCATAAGGAAAATGTAACGAAAACCATGAAAAAATGTGCTTCGTGCACAGCCGATAATAAACCATTCAATCTGGCAGACAGTTTACCAAAAAAAAAAACAACAAATTTGAAAGTAAAAGGCCACGACATTACACTTGAAGCCTGTTAACAGCCAGTGGCACAGTTAGCAACACGTAACCCCAACCTGACACCCCATGCAGGCACTCTTATGCACAAACAACAATGCCCAAGACCCCAAATGTTGTCCTAAATGCATGCCGTTGTCACATGATCGAAAAAAACTTGTCGTGACGTTTGTTTATTTTTTCGCTCACAGTAATATGTACAAATAGTGTACACAGTGAACACATTAAAGGTGGGAAATATGCTTAGTGGAGCTCCAAAATTTCAGCAAAATTATCGCGGAATGATAAATTATATGTGGCTACCTAGCCAAACCATTCAGACACTAAAACCAACATATGTATTTATGCAAGTATAATATATTTGCATGTGTAAACTAACATTCTGTTATTTTATGAACCGATTCTCCAAGAAGCTGCACTCAGAATATGGTCACGCCGCATTTTATGCACTGACTGGCGACTAGACCTCGCAGACCTTGTCGCCAACTCGCATCATACTAAAGTTTACACGACTTTTCTGCTCTAAATATATTGATATCTTTTGCTGTTTAGAAGTTTTCTGGTTTGCTACTTTCTTGAAGTACAATAAAAACCTTTGACTTCCTCCGCACCCATGCATGCTCACCCCGCGCATCCTTTTTCTCAGTTCACTGTTTATGTGTCAGCGCAGGCGATAACGAGCGCAGCTTCATTTCAACGCTCATTTCACATTGCTCCAAAATCACACACGTCACAATTTCTGTGTGGCATGCTCTTCTAGTTCACACGCTTATAAACACTATGGCAGAATATATGTCTTTTATAGCAAGCTAAAATGTCTTCACTTACTTGATGTTACTTTGGAAGCTAGTTTGGCCAGCAGTTAGGAGTAGTGATTTAGTTGAGTTATTGTAATGGCACAGTGATGACACAAAAGAGTCGCCTCTAGCATGGCTGCTTAATATTATAACCCAACCTTATATAAATGCACTCCGACAATATCCGGTCAAATATTTCTAGCTGATGGAGTAACAATTGCAAAAAGACTCCATGCTGTGACGTCTTAATAGAGAGTGGAAATTGACAGAGAAGAGTTCAAATTGTTAATATTTTTCCGCTGGATAATTCTTTATAACAAATAGCTTACCGTACAATCGATCCCGTTAGTGAGCATCACAATACAAACCTGTTTTGTTTGTAACATTGCCTTTGGGTGATTTGTTTCTAATTGTTTTTATATTGGCTATATTTCTCCATTATCAGTTGTTAATGCTTTCAACGGTGTATCTATAAAGCACTATTTAGATTTTACTAGGTTGGATCTGGTCAAAAAAAGTCTAGGTGGGCGGGTTGCTTAGTGACTGTTGTTTTGGGGAGAGGTTCCTTATGGCGCCTGGAAAGAGTTTCTTATCCAGGCAGCTCCCTAGAGTAATCTGAAAACTAGACCGAGTCTTTCAGCAAGCGTAACTTTAAAAAAGCTAGAGAGACACATTATGATATCCTACAGAGATATGCTAAAAATAACACTGTACAACAGGCATTTTGCAACAAAGTAACCATGGTATTTTCCAGAAAGGTTACATCGTCACAGAGTATTAAAACTAAAATTTTGTGTACCTATAAAATAAATAACATTTCATACTAGCACTTGGAAACTTTAACATTCCTCCTTCATCACTTTCATATTTTTCTCAGAGGCGACAGGAAGTGCTACGCGTTGATGCAGAATGCTGCTCAAGATTTGCTCGGCATGTGGATAAATGAAACTGGTGGTATGAAATGTTAGGATTTTTACATGATCATTATTTTCCGGAGTACCAAGGTTGTAGCTCTTTCAGGTTTTTTACACCTTAACCAAAGACCCCTTGTCAATGCCTAGTCTCTAACTATTATGAAAATACTCAGACGTGAAGCTTTACAAGTTTATTCACCCCAATTATTTGTACGTAGTCCGTTTATGGATGCTACCATAATTACTCTGTTGCAACAAAAAGGTTTTAATTTTGTTGTACAGTGTAATAAGTGGCCCCTAAGAATCTATGGAACATTGCACGTTAATAGGCAAGCATACGCTTTAATACTGGAGCATGTCTAGGCCTCGGATATAGAAATTTATCATAGGGCTTATTAGAAAGGCTCCAGAGTATGTAGAAATTTTCTCGCATTAGTTTCTAGCGCGGGTATTTATGTATATTGATATATGTGTTGGGGTTTCAAATTTTGGTCGATGCTACCAATGACTCTACATACAGTGATCAAATTGTTGCCATTATTCGGAGAAGTGATGCTAGATAAAGTGAAGTGGCCCAATGAAACCAGGTTAATTCTGTTCACTTTTCTTGTTTGGCGAGTTGTTGATGGACAGCGGTTTGTCAGGCGAGGAAATCTACAAGTGATATCATCAGCTGAGTGCAATACTTAAATTAATAGAATAGAAACATACGTATACATACAATTAACAGTCAAGAGGTGTGAGAATAGTCTCTTTTTATATAAAATGTGTTGAGTGAGAGTTAAAACGTTGATGTTGTTGTTGTAGCGATAAGGATACTCCACGAAAGTTTTTGGGAGTGTATCGATGTTGATGGTCCTTTGCCGGATATAGATCCGGTAAATTCTGGTCACAAGCACCAGTAAGGTGCTAGCCAGACCATCTCGGCAACAATTTAGTATGACCACATTGAACCTTCCCACTCAGCATTTAGGTGATTCAATTTCGAATTTCCCTACATATCAGTACAATTAGATTACTTTTCTGACTAAATAATGATTATCATACAAGTGAACAAAAGGAATAATCAAATATGAATACTTTTGATGATCAAAACCGAATATCGTTTTCAATCACATTTAGGAATCATATTTGAATCAAATGTGTTTAGTTTAGGTGATCAAAATTTTTTAATAATATTCAATCAGCATTCTGAATCATTTCCGACTATCTTTGTGACTGAACAATAAATTTTATACTTGTTAAAATTTTACTTTTCATTGAAAATCTTATTTTTTCACGTGCACACATTTTTTCAATCATGAAGTTAGAAAAAATATATAATTTTTTTTATTTACACAAAATATATTGTAAATGCTGGTCGTAACCGAAGATGTCCCCAATCATTTCTCCACCTTCGGTTCCAAAAAAATACATAATGGTTGGACAATACAAAGTTTGTGAGCTATTTGAACCCCAGGTAAGTGAAACTCTCTTGACATACCTGAATACGGCTTCAACATCCCACACCTTATCGTTTTATAAGATATTGACGATCATAACTGATGTTGGATGTTGTAGTCGCAGGTGTATATCGGTCAAGTTTGGTTGCGAGTGAACTGTGGTTCAAATAGCTCACTTCCGCATGCTTTCTCCCCCTGATGAAATAAGATTAGCATGTAGTATCTTATTTTGAATGAGATATGAAGAATAAATGCATCATAATCGCATTCAAAAATGATACAAAAATTTCAACCAAAATGATTGAAATATGTTCACGAATATGATCAGAAAATGACTGTAAAAAAGCATTCAAATATTACTCTAAAACAATTAAAGCCCAATTTTACAATGATATTAGATAGAACAAAAAGCGTTTCGAAATATGAATCATAAATGATTATTCAAGAATAATCACATTTATGGTACATTTTTCTCCCGACGATACGTTAATTTTCGAACAGAAAATGCTTTTAAATTTGAACGTTTTTAATCATTTTGGTGTATGATATTTAATATTTTTGATCAAAATTTTCAAAAATGCTGGCTGGGTTATAAAGTCATCCCGCCATGAGGAACTTGAAGTCGCAAGGGCCTCGGCTCCTAAAGAAACAGGATTTGCGGGGTGGGTGAGGTTGACAATTGGGTTGGAGAAGTTATAAATTGCGCTGGCATTTTTAGCTATATTATGATAAACTTTACACACATAGCTAGTTTTGCTACAAAAAAATCCTTTTATATACGGATTACTAAATATTTGTAGTAAGATATCTCTCAAAAAGTTAATTTCCCACAATCTGGCGTCACTGATTCCGAGGGCCACAAACTTTAATCAAACAGTTGAAGAGATTTTCAGCTTCATTTTTATTTGAAGCTAATGCTTACGTAGACACATACATATATGTATAAAAATAACACTATTTAGAGTGATTGAACTCAAAAATGTTTCCATAAGTTTCGGCTAAGGCGCTAATAGTTTTGCATGATATGACAAGAAATTCACAAATGATCCGTAGGAGACCCAGCACCGAAACGTGATGGCCTATTTTGTATACTTTTACCTCATACTTACATAAGTAGATTCAGCATGTTTATAAATATACCCCTTCAAAATCAAACATACTAATGGTATTATAAAATGTATGACAAAAATAACAAAAAATCGAATTTTGACATTCGTTACAACCATCACTTGTTGCTCCATCTGCCAAAAAAATCTTACGTAAATGCAATACTCAATATGCATACATATATATAAAGATATATATAATACATATGATTATGTTCGTTATCCCAGTGGGAAAAGAATGAATGCCAATGCAAAAGATCGGTTTCAGGATTTATGCATTCCAGAATCCCCTGCGCATATGAGAACAGCTGATTAGGGCGCACCCTTCGAAGCTTGTACCGTAGACAACCCAATCAGATTCGGAAATATTAAAAGAAAGTGAGAGTTGTAAATGATGTGACCAAGTAGGAAAGGAGCGAAACCAACCGCGGAGCTGCAAAGTATCAAAAACCACGCAGGTACTAATTTGCCAAAATAGTTTGCACAATAGCATTTCAATTGTTTACATTCTACGTCTAAGCCTTGCACAGCTGGATTTGGTCAGTGTCAGAAGCTCAGCGGGATATTGCCACAGAAACTGGCTATACAATAAAATAACAAAGTGCACACAAAGGACTAACCGACCACATGCATAAGATGACCAAAATCGAGAAGCATGTCCGTTTTACATGTCTTTATTTCTATTTATATGTGGTACAAGTGTAACCATGACAAATTGCAAATGTTGCAGGCAAGCAAGAGGAATCCAAACAATTAAGCAGCCTTGCAGTCTGTAGATGTTAAATCCTTTTGTTGCCGAGCTCTTCCTGCTCTTTGTGCCTATCTGCATTTTCTTCCATGTGAAATATTTTTTCAAATATTTAGATACTGATTTTACTGCCGTTTCGCAGGCCGAACATATTTTTGATCTAATCTCTGTCAGTTGCTTTATCGTGGGTATTTAGTGTTCTTTACTTATCTGCAAAACCAGATAATTAAATTCTTATTCCTTTTTACAGCGAAGTTTTTTGTAGGAATTATTTTTTTATTTACTTTATTTATTTGCTGATGTTAGCCACCGTTTTAAGTGTCAGTCTAATGATTTCACGGTGTAGATTACAAACATACAACTACACAATATTATATGATTGCCATTTTTTTATATTTATTCCTTCCTTTTGTATTGGTGCGGTTGCAACTTGCAACTGCAAAGTGTGCTGCACGTTTCCTGGCTGATTTTTGTATGATTTCTACTTGATGCCAGTAGCTAAGCAACCTACGTTGTTTCTGTTGTTGTTGTTACTACTATAATAGGTGCACAATAAATGCATAGTTGTGGCAAAGTATGAATTCACTGAATCTGTAGAAACGTGTGAATTGTTTCAGCCATTACAGAATGCTAACTCACACATATACACTCTCAGAAATATGCGGTACAGGCTTGGAAGAGCTCTGGCGACATTTCCTTTTGCAACATTATTTATTATATTGGAAGGTGTCACAAAAAAGGCAAACCCCAGGTTTGTTGAAGACAAAAGATATTTCAGACATGTTGCACGTACAAAGATAGCCATATACACTTTCAATCAAATATATAATTATGTATGTATATATTGCTATAAGGTAGCTAAAATAAATAAGAAACGTTTACATGAGGGCGAAAATACATATTATATACCCAGTTGTGTTTTACGAATGAATTTTTCTAAAGATTTCAGTGGCAATAAGTAAAGCGATTTATTTCTAATAAAATTACTAATCATTTGCAACATTGAATAGAGGGGGAAGAAGAAAAAGTACAATAAAAATGTCGGTAATGATGTGGGTAATAATAACAACGCTTATGGTTATCATCACATTCGCCAAGCCAACGAAGGGCTTGGATGGCAAAGGAAAGGGTCGGAAAGGGATAGCTATCGATTTATTATTGAATACTTTGCGAAAATGGCGGCCACCGTGGTGTGATGGTAGCGTGCTCCGCCTACCACACCGGATGCCCTGGGTTCAAACCCGGGCAAAGCAACATCAAAAATTTTAGAAATAAGGTTTTTCTATTAGAAGAAAATTTCTCTAAGCGGGGTCGCCCCTCGGCAGTGTTTGGCAAGCGCTCCGGGTGAATTTCTGCCATGAAAAGCTCTCAGTGAAAACTCATCTGCCTTGCAGATGCCGTTCGGAGTCGGCATAAAATCATGTAGGTCTCGTCCGGCTAATTTGTAGGAAAAAATAAAAGGAGCACGACGCAAATTGGAAGAGAAGCTCGGCCTTAGATCTTTTCGGAGGTTATCGCGCCTTACATTTATTTTTATTTTTATTTGCGAAAATGTATCGATAAATTTTCAGTGGGGTTGTTATGAAATAGATAACCATCTGTAACTGGGCTATAACAAGCTGATGAGAAACCAAAAATAAGGCGATAATTCGACGAAAGACATTGGTTTTCCATACGTAGACCTCAGACATGAAACCTCACGAGCACTTGGTGCTCATACCTTTATTATATGTAGACCTCTTTTTGCTATTTAACTTCGTCATACTTCATTCTGTACGGTACAAAAAAAACAATTCCAAACGCATAGACACTTCCTAATATAACTAGTATATTTTATATATGAAGACCTAATTGTATACGGGCACTTTCATTATCGTACGAGCACTTTCTTTCATAGACAGAAATTGGCATATATAACTCCAATCTTTAAGTCGGGAATAAAACGAAGTTACAAATTATAGGCCAATCTCTTAACTGTCAACTTGCTCCAAACTATTGGAAAAGTAGTTAAAGACAAGTTAGCATTTTCTTTAAAGGGAATAATCGATCCTTTCCAGCATGGCTTTGTTGCAGGTCGTTCATCTATTACAAATCTTGCTGTTTTTTCGCAGATCTGTGTTTCCGCCTTACGTATGGGTATCAAGTTGATATCCTGCATACAGATTTTTCCACAGCATTAATACAGTGTGTTACCTGTTAAATAGAACGTCTTTTTTGAACTCAAAAACATGAAGTCATAAGAGTTTAAAGCAACATTCGGAGTGACACAAGGTAGCATCCTTGGCCCAATCCTATTATTAATATTTACCAATGACGTTTGGTTTATATCTAAAACATTCAATATACTTTCTTTATGCAGCTGACTTAAAACTATAAAGAAAGATAACATGTCCATCAGATTCCTTGCTCTTGCATGATGATTTAAATTCTCTCAATGCCTGGGCTCTCTTTCGACAACATAATATATCTCAAGTATAGATCTTGCTTTGGTTAATGAATTAAATGATTTTGGTGTAATTTTGGCTATTATTCACTTTTGTTAACCATATTAACTATATCATATCGGCTATGCTAATTAAGGATTTTAAGGGCCGTGTGCAAAAGACTTTGGTAACCCATATACTAGGGAACATGTTGCATTGTTCTTTAGTCAATCATCAATGAAAGACGCGATAACCTCCGAAGAGATTTAGGGCCGAGCTTCGTTTCCAATTTCCTTTTATTTTTTTCTACAAATTGGCGGGACGGGACCTACTTGCCGACTCCGAACGGCATCTGCAAGGCAGATGAGTTTTCACTGAGAGTTTTTGATGGCAGTAATGCACTCGGAGTGCTCGCCAAACACTGTTTTTTAGTGCACTCAAAATTAGAGTATGGATCTGACATTTGGAACCCAATTTACTTCACACAACTGAAATGAACGCAAATTCAGATGTTCTATTCAAAACTTAATGGTTATCTTCGAGATTATCGCTGGTGTAATTGAATGCCCAACTCTTCTTGGACACTTATGATTCAATGTTCTCAATAGAACTCTCCGCTCTTATAATATATTTTACATTAAAGTTCGGAGGTCTTATTAACTTAATTTTATCTCTTTCGAGGGCTTCAAGATCGGATTTCTAGAAGTCTGGATGTTGACTTTGCGATGCCTAGAGCCTTGTTTAAGTTATTGATTGAGTCTTGCAACCGAACAAATCCTTGAGCTCATCGTTAATTAGTCTTAAGTTCATTTATAATAATATATGTAAGGTTTCTTTCCATTGAGTTAATAAAGATATGAATATAAATATAGAAATTATAGATTATAGATATATAAATTTACCAGCAACTTCAAAAAGATGAACATATGTGTGCTGCCACAACTGGGTATAAAACTATGATAACAATTGAATTTCAGCAGACCAACTGAACAAAAGCAAAACTGTAAAAACCTTTTCAAAACAGTTTATTTGCATTGATTTCTGCCGCAACTGAAATCAATATCTACTAAAAATTCTTTTGGACTTTTGCATCAAATTTACCGTAAAACAGATTCCACGCAGCGGGCGCATCTTCAATTGTTGTGGTCCATACCACGCTGCCTCTTTTAACAAAGAATATCAAAATCCCAAATTAAATGCATTTCTCAGTTACGTTGTTGCCTCTGTGCGGTGAATGATTAATATTGAATTGTGAATAGCACGTAATCTGTGCGGCATTTATAAATCGCCGGAGTCTAGGTGGCACCAGAACAGCCTCAAAGCACTATGGATGGATGCACTTGTGATTGGGGAAATGCATTTACTCTATGTTTGTGTTGTTGTTTTCTGCCTCAAGTTACATTAGTCATTTAGTGCGTTGCTGCAAACAAACAAAGGATTAGCAGTGGATTACCAGATGGTATTATGAAAGTCAATTGACAATCTGCATAGTAGCTACACTGAGCAAAATTAATTCAAGGGCAGATGTTACAACTATTATGGCAAATAATGGCTAATCTTTTTCGATCGATTGCACATTAAGTAAGAGAGAGGCGGTGCATCAAAGAATATAAAAGTTGAGATTGAAAAAATGTGAAATTATATTTGTAAATTGTGTGTCTTTGTTGTTTTGCCATAATTGCTGTACCTTTGTTAATAAGCGCATTAGAGGATACATTGTAAGCATTAACGCGGTGTATTGTCATTTCGTAGTATTGCCTCCAATGAAAGGGCGTTTTAAGTTATACGAGGCCGCGCTATAGTCAAGACAAACCAAGATTGTAAAATTATTTTTATATAAAAAGCACGACATGTGATCCCAGAGCGTTATACTTTTTAACAACAGCTGTCTGGTTTCTCACACAGTACGTGTTCAGGGAGTATCCGAAGGAGATATTTTACACCTAAACTGGGAAACAGCTTACATTTAAGCTAGAAAGTGATGACATATTCTTAACAGTAACCGGAAAACAGATCTTACAAAGGTTTATATTATTCTATTCACCAAGCCCTGCAAAGAAACCATTTTCCAGCCCCTGCTATGAGAAAAGTATGGTTTACACTTCCAACAGAAAGGCCAAAACTGCACTCTTTGCTGCTGTAGCAGGACGGGTAAAATGCAGGGCCACATATTATGCACTTGTTTTAGACTTATCTCAGTATGTGGAACGACCAGTGTAGCGCGTCATGGCCGACTATGATAAACTCTAGAATATAAAAGTCTCATGTCTGTGGCAATTTAATGTCACAGTAAAGCAGAGGTCAAAGCTTTTCAGGGCAAGCAGATTTCATAGGATGTAGCAATAGACTGAAGAAGAAAGATTTGATTTTAACACGTTGCAAGAGAAGTACGCGAATACAATAAGATGAGAACTTCTACACAATTGTTTTGGTAAACTAACAGCATTTTGTTGTACGGACAATTGAGTATATTCATTTTATATTTCTGTGAGACGAACAGACAACAGAAAATAAGAAATCGTCGAAAACCTTCACAGTTGCCTTGTCGGTGTACCACAGCGGTAATTTGGGCGCCGGGTCTGAGTTGAATGCATAGAAATGGGCTTCTGATAGGTTGGCCTGAAAAGTTAGTTGAACCAGTTGAATAATATCGGTCGTCTCCTTGTTGCGTGTAGTTACCGGCTCATATCTGTATTCATCGTGAAAGTCACATGACCACTATAACCCACATGTGAGATGTGCAGGCATGGGTGTTTTGCGCTTTTTGATGGGGAAGATAAGTCCTTTTTTTACATATTTAGGGGAAAAGGTATATAACTTCTTACATTTCTTGTATCGATAAGGAGAGTGCCCAAAGGTATTGGGAGTTTTACCGATCGGGATAGTCCTTTGTCTGGTACAGATTCGGTAAGTTTCGGAAAATAAAGCCATTTAGATACTAGCCTGAACATGAGGTTGACAATTGACCTATAAAATGCGCTTGCACCCCCTGAAAGGGTTACGCTACAAAAACCCTTAATTCAATAAGTGGCCTCATAGTGGGCTAGTCTGAATGCACCTATATGCTTGCAGTGAGGCAGCCAATTTAGGTCACTTCTCATACAACCAAATCTTCAATTGTTTTCGGACCCATAATTATACCTATGGTTCGCTTTGTTTAGAGTTGATACATGTGTTTTTTGGTTAGATTATTATATAGTTTACTTTTTTCCCCGTAAGTGTACCAGGAACCAACCTCTTCCTATCCCTTTCCACATCACGTTTACCTCCGTTCCCTTTGACCTCCCCTTTCTGCCGCTCCATCTACCTATTGTCATTTTCTTTCCCTTGCCGGCATCCAGGACCAGACACATCCCATTCCTTATCTGCCACCCTGTCTCTGTGTTGCCCTCTCCTTCTCCTCCTTTCCTTCTCGAACTAGAAATACGGTTTTTTCGATATAATCTTCGTTATGGTTATAAAACGCACCACACGTTACGGATTATTACTTCCAGTCATTGTTAAATATATAAATAAGAAAAGTTAAAAAAAGGTATTAACAATTTAACAATTAACTTGCATTTTTTAAGTTTACCATGTCTATAAGTACAAGCTGTTAAATTAATGGAAACTAATGATTTTCAAACCAACAATTTAAGATGATTTGAGGTTAAAAAATTGCACTAAAGATTTAACAAATAGAAACATGTGCAAAAGAAGCAAAATAATTAAGTAAAATATTTATAAAGCCATGCCAATATTCAATCAACAGCATTGCAATAAAATGTCAACAACATCATCTGCAATGCAACATAACAACAAAATGTAGGTACACCTAATAGTAAGAAATATGGTGCTAAGCCCCATAGTAAAGACTTTACGATCAACAATTATCAGAATTTAAAACCAACATGTCAAACAATGACGACATTGAATCGCGAAAAAATGTTGCTGCCAAAGTCCAAGCTAGAGTAAAGGAGTTATATCAACAACATAGAAAAGCAAACAACAATAACAACACTAATCAAATCAACAAGTAAAACGACGCCAAGTTGACGATAGTCGTTGACAAGACAACAACTTTATAATTGACATAGGAAGGACAGACAGTTAGGCAGATGAATAGGCCGAACAATTGAAAGTCAACAGTCAAGCGAGCAAGCAACAAAATAAAATAAAACAAAAACAATATACAAGTGGAAAAAAAAACAAGTTGATAAACTATGAGCTGGTACTAACGTCGCCAATGGGCCACACCAAACCCAAAACGATATATCACTTGAGGAAAAACAGCACAGCACAATAATCGAAGATCAAACTAAACTATGAACAGCTACACTATCATTAGCGACAAGATAATCAACTTGATCAGGAGCAACTAAATTTTATGTGTAATCCCCTTAGGTACGCAATGTATTCTTATCACTCAATCGCCCCTGCCTGCACATTTATGGTAGCTTACGTTACGTTCAAGGATCAACGAGAAAAAGATGACCCATACACTAACGAGTTGAACATTTTTATCGCATTTTCATTCACTAATTATTTCGTTTATCACTTTCTCACCAACATAAATAGACATAAATTTTGCTTATTGGAATCCGAATTGTGTCTTTGTAATTAAAAGCGGCAAGGCTGACAACTTTATTTACTTTCAATCTTCGGTCCCCATCTTCACATTACTACATATTTTGTCACAACATCTTTCTGTTCTTGGAACTTAGACAACAAGGGATTTCATAGCAAGAATTTCACTTAATACTAGCAGATCAGGCAGACGTTGTTCTGCCCTAAATTTGGCCTATCTGCATACATTTTAATAAGCTTTTTCCGTCTAACTCTGACCTACCCCTCTACACTTTTTCCTAATCTTTTTATTCACTCTTCCCTCCGTATTTTTCGCTTCATCTCCTTCTTCGTCTCATTCTATCTCTTTCTCAGTCTCCTTCTCTCTTCTCTTTTCTCTCAAGTTTTTCTCCTTCTTCTTCATCTCTTATTGCCAGTCCCAGAGAGTGGTATGTATTTTGTTCCAGTCGCATTCCGAGTCTCACTCTTAGTCCCAATCCTAGTCCTAATCCCAGTCCCAGTCCGTCTCTGGTATACTTCCCGGAAAAAAGCATCGTAAATACTAATATAGGCAAATTTATGTACGAAACTTCAGGCAAGTCGAATAGAACGTATGTAAATAGGTATGTGGGTATTATTAATTCTTGCCTTTATTCCTGCTTCCAATGCATATTTATCATGTTTTGCCAGGTTGATGCGATTAAATCGAATATCACAATGAACTTCAGAGCTCTCAGCAACAGCTTTCATTTCATATCCATAATACGCACACATTCTAGGGGTATCCGGGTCCATTTTTTGGCCTATATCTCGAGACCCTAGTCACTCAGCGGTGTAAAACTTAATCTGTATTATAGCACACATCAACAGCTTCAATTTGATACCCATAATATAAAAAACACATTTTAGTCCATGTTTTGGCCTATCTCGAGATATAGTCACCCAGAGGTGTAAAACTTACTCTGTACTAAAGCATACATCAACAGCTTCAATTTGATACCCATAATGTAAAAACACATTCTAGGTGTATCCGGGTTCACGTTTTGGCCTACATCTCGAGACCCTAGTCACCCAGCGCATACAACTTACTCTGTACTAAAGCACACATCAACAGCTTCAATTTGATACCCATAATGTAAAACATACCCTAGTGATACCGTGATCCACGTTTTGGCCTATATCTCAGGACCCTAATCACCAATAGGTATGAAAACTACCCTGTACTAAAGCACTCATCAACAGCTTCAATTTGATACCCACAATGTAAAAACATTGTCTAGGCGTTCACGGGCTCACGTTTGGCCTATATCTCCAGACCCTAGTCATCCAGGTGTATGAAAATTATCCTCTACTAAATCACTCATCAACAGCTTTCATTTGTTATCCATATAGTACAAACACATTCTAGGGGTACCCGGGTTCACGTTTTGGCCTATATCTCGAGACCCTAGTCACCAGGGGGTATGAAAATTATCCTGTACTATAGCACTCATCAACATCTTTCATTTGATATCCCTATTGTATAAACACATTCTGGAGGTACCCGGGTCCACGTTTTGGGCTATATCTCGAGACCCTAGGCGCCCAGTTGTATGAAAATTATCCTGTACTATAGCGCTCATCAAGAGCTTTCATTTGATATCAATATTGTATACACATATTCTAGGGGTACCCGGGTCCACGTTTTTGGCTATATCTCGAAACCCTAGTCACCCAGGGGTATGAAAATTATTCTGTACTATAGCACTCATCAACATCTTTCATTTGATATCCCTATTGTATAAACACATTCTGGAGGTACCCGGGTCCACGTTTTGGGCTATATCTGGAGACCCTAGCTTCCCAGTTGTATGAAAATTATCCTGTACTATAGCACTCATCAACATCTTTCATTTGATATCCCTATTGTATAAACACATTCTAGGGGTACCCGGGTCCACGTTTTGGGCTATATCTCGAGACCCTAGGCTCCCAGTTGTATGAAAATTATCCTGTACTATAGCGCTCATCAAGAGCTTTCATTTGATATCCATATTGTATAAACATATTCTAGGGGTACCCGGGTCCACGTTTTGGGCTATATCTCAAGACCCTAGCCTCCCAGTTGTATGAAAATTATCCTGTACTATAGCTCTCATCAAGAGCTCTCATTTGATATTCATATTGTATAAACACATTCTAGGGGTACCCGGGTCCACGTTTTGGCCTATATCTCCAGACCGAAGTCATCCAGGGGTATGAAATTTTCCTGTGCTATAGCACTCATAAACGGCTTTCATTCTATATCCATATTGTATAAACACATTCTAGGGGTAGCCGGGTCCACGTTTTGGGCTATATCTCGAGACCCTAGCCTCCCAGTTGTATGAAAATTATCCTGTACTATAGCACTCATCAACAGCTTTCATTTGATATCCATATTGTATAAACACATTCCAGGGTACCCGGGGTCCACGTTTCGGGCTATATCTCGAGACCCTAGCCTCCCAGTTTTACGAAAATTATCCTGTATTATAGCACACATCAACAGCTTTCATTTGATATCCATATTGTATAAACACATTCTAGGGGTACCCGGGGCCACGTTTTGGACTATATCTCGACACCCTATTCACGCAGGGGTATGAAAATTATCCTGTACTATAGCACTTATCAACAGCTTACATTTGATATCCATATTGTATAAACACATTCCAGGGTACCCGGGTCCACGTTTGGGCTATATCTCGAGACCCTAACCTCCCAGTTTTACGAAAATTATCCTGTACTATAGCACACATCAAAAGCTTTCATTTGATATCCATATTGTATAAACACATTCTAGGGGTACCCGGGGCCACGTTTTGGACTTTATCTCGACACCCTATTCACGCAGGTGTATGAAAATTATCCTGTATTATAGCACTCATCAACATCTTTCATTTGATATCCCTACTGTATAAACACATTCTAGGGGTACCCGGGTCCACGTTTTGATCTCAATACCCTAGGCACGTACCGAAAAAAAGGTATACGTTGGCCGATTCTCAGACCTACTCAATATGCTCACAAAATTTCATAAGAATCGGTTCAGCCGTTTCGGAGGAGTTAAGCCTCTAACACCGTGACAGAAGAATTTTATATATAATTTCTATTAAAGTTGAAAATTTTTGTCGAATAACTCATGAAAGACAACCACCAAGCCAGAATTCAGTGAGGCTAAAAAGACAGTTATCAGATGTCACAGGATATTCTATAGGTGTACTCAGAAACTTCCCTGGGTTTTTCGCCGAAGCTATTTATCCAGTCGGGACTTTGAAAACCCAGTCTTCCAAAAAAAGATTTAAATAAATCTGCTGTGGAAACCTCAAAGTCATGCAGGATGGAAGAAATTGAAAAGGAAATTTTTGTGTTTCTTCGATTTTTCGGGACTGATTTTTAGTTAAACTCAAAAAAAATGCAGAAGCCAACCAATTGATAATTAACTTCTTCGCTTTTCCTAGATTTTTCAAGACTGACATTTTTAAGTCATGCAGAGCCAACCAAATTATTTCGAGTTGCCCCTTAAGTCGTGCAAAAATCAAGCAGTTTGAAAGAAGAATTCGTCTCTGAACTGACTTTAAGTCAACCCTTGAGTCGGTTTTTAAATATCTTCAAAGATTGAGTCAGGCCATCGCCTTGTAAAAATAGTCAGCTCAATCCATGTAAAGTAGTCGACTCTTCAAGCCCTCCAGTATGGCTAGCTGGTCAACTTTAAATCTATTTGTGGTTAGTCGAGTTCTCGATTCGGTATTGAACGAAATTTAAAAATTCTCCGATTAATATGCAAATCGCTAAGCGGAATGTTCGTTCAAATCCTAATGATTTGATTTAAAAGAGGTTGTCCTGATTCAGGCACGGTCGATGCACAAAAAAATATCCGCCACCTTATCCTGCCAGTAGAGTATTCGACCATACTACGGATGGGTAACCGGAGTTTTAGTTGGGTTTTACAACAGGCCTACTTTAAGTCTCAAGTGGATATATTCTAACCTCTCACCCCTTGGAGGAAAAAACCATCATACGTAAAGGCACAATGATAGTTCCAAGGGAAACTTTATTCATGTTTACCACTTTCATTTCATTTCTTTTGAGGTCTGATTTCAGATCACATAAGGTCAATTAACAAATTCTTGCTTAACCTATCACCTAGTTGGAACGATAAACACAAGACAAACGACAAAAACGAATCACAATGAAAAATGATCCTGCAGATGGCGCAACATCGAACTGTTATGAGGAATGGCAGATCGCTTTTGAGGTTTAGATAACAGCAGATAAGAAAAAAACTTCCAGTATATCATCACGACATAGAAAAGTTTTCAATATCATAAGATAGCT
The DNA here is from genome assembly GCA_029619165.1 of Eurosta solidaginis. NCBI lineage: Eukaryota > Metazoa > Arthropoda > Insecta > Diptera > Tephritidae > Eurosta > Eurosta solidaginis. The sequence continues at coordinate 13,300 of JARSSU010007231.1, read as the reverse complement.
TGTTAAATTGACTAAACATTAGGGCGGGTAAATCAAAATAGTTTGTGTCGTTTTCGTATAGTGAAGTTATCGTTTCAGGACATCCAAAAGCATAGCCTGTAAAAATGCTGTTTTTTATTTTAATATATTGGGGTGCCCCATCGTGACTTTACATAAAATTTGACCACGGAAAATTTAAACGAGTCAAATTACCAAAAAAAAACCTTTTTAAACCTTTTTGAGAATCGTTTAATTCCTACAAGAATAGGTATGTGTAGCTTAATATTTGGGTATGTCCATCCGTTTTCAATCGCAACACTTAACTTACCTCGAATCTCGCTTTGCTGCTCTCTCTTCTAATATTTAAAGTCCTATATTACTCTGCGCTTTAGTTCTTCATTAAGAGCGATAATATCTCTATGAAATAACTAAGCATTTGCTACTAGCATTCGTTGCATCCTTTAGATTCTTTCTTTACTAATCACACATAAAAGATAGACACTGCGATATATGATATGATAATCATAAGATAACCAATTTTATGGAGTTTGTTTAATTTACTGAGTGAATATGCTGCCGTGCATGGCGATGAAAATAACGCAAGCAAGAAGCCGGGTGGTATCAAAACAAACAAAAAACAAATAGTTTATGTTATGATGCATAAAAGAAAACACTTTACTTTTTTATCTCTTTAACCTAAACATTCTACAATGCCTGGCTAGATCGCTTTTATTTCGTTTGCCATTGAAACCACTTGAGTCTTAAAATTCACGCATCATCTGTTCCCTTTCGCTTGGGTTGAGTTGCTTTTGTAATTTGTGCATTTTAGTCCTACACTTATTTTTGCTTTTATTTCGATTGCATTAGCAATATTTTCTTTCATTAATGATTTAGTTATTTGTTTGTTGTTTTTGTTGTCTTTTTGCTTTACTGCCTTCGATTTTAGAGCCTTCATGCAATTCAATTATTGCCGTTTTTGCTTTGGTGATGGAAATTGATGTTGCAATTGTGTTAAATCGTTATTGATGCTGCTCTATGAGTTGGGGTCAGGACGCAGGTTAAAATAATGATTTTATTATTGAACATGATAGTTATCGCTTAAACAGCAAATGACCCATATTTAGAAGAAAATGACGGGCTGCGATACGGTTGTGGCCGTTGCATTTTACTGTTTAACTAAGGACTGACAACTGAAAGGACTATGTAGGCCCTTATAATCATTTTGTACCGCTTAGATTGATTGATTTTGCATACTTCAAGAACTTTTATTTTATATAGTCAAAAGACTTTATTCAGGAAACCTAAAAGAGTGCAGGCCCAAGCGATATTCAACTAGTTGACTAAACCCATAGTTAATCTTCAGACTTTTCATATACATAAATTAAGTAGAGAGAGGCTTTAGGCCGAGCATCTCTTCCAATTTGTTTCCTGAACAAATAAGTTTTTAGAGGACTGTTCTGGTTCTATGAAGGAGAAAAATGAACAAAAATTTACATACTTTCTTTATTTTACTTTAATACTTCATACAACAAAAATTTCGTTTGACATATTCAGGAAACCTCGTGTTTACGACTTTATAATCTAGAAAAAAAAGCTACAAAGAGCTAAATTTCTTCAAGAAAATCCAAACCCCGTTGCAAAAGAGCTAAAAGTATATGTATATTTTCAATGTGGGTTCTCACATTTATTTAAAATCAAACTTAAACAAAGTTTTAGAAAAGGTACAATAAACTAACAAACTAACACATAAGGTACAAGAGAGGTACATAATAATACTGTTTTTATACTCAGCTGAGCAGAGCTCACAGAGTATATTAACTTTGTTCGCATAACGGTGATCCGTAACGGCATAAACTAATGGAGATAGATATAGACTTCTATATATCAAAATGATCTGGGCGAAAAAAGAAATTCATTTAGCCATGTCCGTCCATCCGTCCGTCCGAAAACACGATAACTTGAGTAAATTTTGAGGTATCTTGATAAAATTTGGTACGTAGGTTCCTGGGCACCCATCTCAGATCGCCATTTAAAATGAGCGAAATCGAACTATAACCACGCCCACTTTTTCGATATCGAAAATTTCGAAAAACCGAAAAAGAGCGAAAATTCATTACCAAAGACGGATAAAGTGATGAAACTTGGTAGGTGGGTTGACCTCATGACGCAGAATAGAAAATTAGTAAAATTTTGGACAATGGGCGTGGCACCGCCCACTTTTAAAAGAAGGTAATTTCAAAGTTTTGCAAGCTGTAATTTGGCAGTCGTTGAAGATATCAAGATGAAAATTTGGCAGGAACGTTACTACTATTACTATATATGTGCTAAGGAAAAATTAGCAAAATCGGATTACGAACACTCCCACTTTTAAAAATATTTTTTTTAAAAGTGAAATTTTAACAAAAAATTTGAATACCGTTACAGTATATAAGAAATTATGTCAACATTCAACTCTAGTAATGATATGGTGCAACAAAATACAAAACTAACAGGAAAATTTCAAAATGGGCGTGGCTCCGCCCTTTTTCATTTAATTCGTCTAGAATACTTTTAATGCCATAAATCGAACAAAAATTTACCAATCCTTTTGAAATTTGGTAGGGGCATAGATTTTATGACGGTAACTGTTTTCTGTGAAAATGGGCGAAATCGGTTGAAGCCACGCCCAGTTTTTATACACAGTCGTCCGCCTGTCCTTCCGCTCGGCCGCTAACATGATAACTTGAGCAAAAATCGACATATCTTTACTAACCTTAGTTCACGTACTTATCTGAACTCACTTTATCTTGGTATAAAAATGGCCGAAATCCGACTATGACCACGCCCACTTTTTCGATATCGAAAATTACGAAAAATTAAAAAAATGCCATAATTCTATACCAAATATGAAAAAAGAGATGAAACATGGTAATTGGATTGGTTTATTGACGCAAAATATAACTTAAAAAAAACTTTGTATAATGGGTGTGACACCTACCATATTAAGTAGAAGAAAATGACAAAAGTTCTGCAGGGCGAAATCAAACGCCCTTGGAATCTTGGCAGGAATACTGTTCCTGTATTACATATATAAATAAATTAGCGGTACCCGACAGATGATGTTCTGGGCCACCCTGGTCCACATTTTGGTCGATATCTCGAAAACGCCTTCACATATACAACTAAGGGCCACTCCCTTTTAAAACCCTCATTAATACCTTTAATTTGATACCCATATCGTACAAACACATTCTAGAGTCACCCCTGGTCCACCTTATGGCGATATCTCGAAAAGGCGTCCACCTATAGAACTAAGGCCCACTCCGTTTTAAAATAATCATTAACACCTTTCATTTGATACCCATATCGTACAAACACATTCTAGAGTCACCCCTGGTCCACCATTATGGCGATATCTCGAAAAGGCTTCCACCTATAGCAACTAAGGCCCACTCCCTTTTAAAATACTCATTAACACCTTTCATTTGATACGCATATCGTACAAACACATTCTAGAGTCGCGCTGGTCCACCTATATGGCGATATCTTGAAATTGCGTTCACCTATAGAACTATGGCCCACTCCCTTTTCAAATACTCTTTAATACCTTCCATTTGAAACCCATGTCATACAAACACATTCCAGGGTTGCCCTAGGTTAATTTTGCTAAATTGTGCTTTTCCCTTATTTTGTCTCCAAAGCTCTCAGCTGGGTATGTAATGTTCGGTTACACCCGAACTTAGCATTCCTTACTTGTTATAGTTCATTTTATATTTTTTTATATCAAAAATACGTTTTTTTAACTTTTTTTTGCCATTTGGCGGTAAGGTATCGTTAAAAAGTAAGAAGTATTTTTCATACTACTACTATAGGTTCGCCAAAAATACGACTTGCCAATATGTTGGCCGAAGAACATTAAATAAAATTTTTTAAAATAATTTTTAATGTCCTACGGGTGTACGAATCACCATTAAAATACACGTGTGCCATATTCAAGTGTATGTGGGAGGAGTTATGTTTGAAGGGTCGTAGGCTTCAATATCTATGATTTCGGTTCATTAATTTAAAGAGATCATTGTTTATTTCAAAGTCATGACAGCATTTATTCAGCCGCTTAAGACCACATCTTATTGTCAGAAGCGAATTCCAACATAACTAAGCTCATTTTGTTTCTGTGTATACTTTTAAATGAAACTCATGTTTGAGAACGTTCTTGCAACTTCAGCATTACTTAGTGGCAGCACAAAATCGACGAGCTTTGGGAATTATACTGTTTAACATGACACCAAAAACTTAATGTTGAATTCACATTTTTCCAATTTTGGAGATAGATATTTTTCCACTGCATTGTAATCTCGTTATTTCATCAGTGCTATACTTGTTTTTTCATTTGTGAAATATGAAAACAACTTTTGTGGCATACCGTTTACAACCTGTGTTGGTGTAGTTGTCAAAGACGTCAAAATCTTACAACTGATTACTAGCAGTTGTCTCATACAATTTGCAGTTGCTTTGAAAAAATATAACGTTTAGAAGACTGTTCACCACCTAATTTTTAACACAATTTTCAAAGTTATTATCAAAAGACACGTTTCGACCCCTAATTATAGAATCCGAAAACAAAAATTAAAAATTTTATTTCTATCATATCATTTCGGTTCAAAGTTGTCATGTGGTTGTTGTATTTTGCCAAATTTTTTGTACACACTAATGCAGAAAGGCGTTGGACCCACCCAGGGGTTTTTTACAAATCGCGACCAAAGGCCGCCAACACAAAAAGATCTTCTTTTAATTTCCGCTTTCAAGTCCTGCGGAGATCGAAAACGCGTCTTTTGATACCACCTTTGATAAGAGTTAGATGGTGCACGGCTCATAAAACGTTACCAAAAAATAAACAAAAACATTTAAAGCCGGTAGTTAAACCTTTTTTAATAAACAATAATCAACAATTTTGTACACATTTATAGAAAAAACAACTTTTAACGAAGGATTATATTGAATCACTTTTTGACATTATGGAGCGACATTCCGAAGTTGGACGAGGCTGGCCGGAGTTCCATTCGTCAGACCCATTGATACTAATCACTACTCCTGAGAATCCTGTTATAGAGTAAAATACAATTTTTGCTGTTTGGGTTTTAATCCACTTCGCACAAATATGCTCCTCAATAATATCTAAAACCAGTCCAACACCAAAATCATTTCCACAGCATTTTTGATAGCTGCCATCAGCAAGGAATCTGAATGTGGCGCATAACTTTAAATAGGGGTACAGTCTTCCTGGAAAGCGTTTGCGGAATGGTCCTTAATTTTGTTTAGTAATGAGTAAAATGCTTCCTTTCAAATCTCCAAAATAACCTCATTTTAAGCACATCATTTGTTACTTAAACCTTTTCTTACTTGTGCTTGGTAGTTCCAAAGGATTTGAATGATCACGCGAATGGTTTCCTTATACGCGACATGTTAATCACCAACATTTTCACCATTATAAATAGATTTCATATCATATAATATCTGTAATAACTTTTGGAAATGCTTAAATTTTCGCCACAAATTGATCAGCTGTACATTTATCTGTCAAATCATCACTTCCTTAGGTTGGCAGCACCAATTCAACTTCAGCTGAAATAAGTTGTAATTCGTAATACCAAACAGGAGTTGAGTTGTCTAAAAGTGAGTTTGTTTTAATTACAACCAACTAAGATGAGTTGTATACCGTAAAAGGGTGCATTAATTGCTCTATTAATTTAATTACGAAGTCGCGACGTACATGTATTACGTATTTTTCTTTCAATGAAATCGTCTATACATTTATCCTTTTTTTAATTCGTTTATATTCTTCAAAGGTATAATGAAATAAGGTACGGGAGACACAAATTTATTATAATCTGAAGTTGAAGGGTCGAAACTCACAGAAGGTGACACTATGCTGTTGCTATGCTGGAAAGGAAATATACAACCGCATGACACAGTTTGTCGATTCAAGTTTTTGTTATCAGTTGAGTGCCGAGTTTTCACATCATACATAACGAAACAAACAAATAAAACTTCGACACACATACAACATATTACAAATTTCACAACACGTACTGCCGAGATAGATTTGGAACCACAAATTTACTAGCTTTAAATTGCTCTAAATGTAAGCATATGACATTTCACCGAGTGAAGCCAGCATTGAAACCTTATGTAATAGATGGTACGCCTTTGGATCGTATATCTATTGCAAATGATCTAGGTGTCCTTTTGATCCGAAATTGAATTTAAACATGCATATTTCATCTATTGCCAACAAAGCGTTGGGTTACTTGGATTGTTAAAAGATGGGCTAAAGAGTTCGATGATCCGTACCTCACTAAGGTTCTTTCTTACACATCGCTGGTTCGTCAATACTCGAGTATTGCTCATGAGTTTGGTCCCCTGTTCTCAAAAGCATATAAAGCGTCTTGAGTCAGTTCAAAGCAATTTTTGATATTTGCATTGCGCGGCCTTAATTGGACTCAAGTCTCCACCTTCCTCCATACAGAAGTATACTTCTTCTTATTAACTTACCCACTCTGGAAAATCGGAGAATATTACTGGGTGTATTGTTCATCCATAAGCTCATTATTGGAGAAATTGATTCTGCGGACCCTCTCAGCCGCTTGATTTTTGCGGTTCCCCCTAGAGTATCTAGACACTACGTTCTTTTCTATTTACCCCTTTGTCGACGAAACTTTGCTAAAAATAATCCTCTTCTTATCTGGTGCGCGCACTACAATGACTTGTATAGCTGTATCAGTCTTGAATGTACTTTTGCCGCTATACGTAATGCAATACTTGCCTATCTAATTTAAGAGATACAAGCTAATTTAATTTGCCGGCATTTTATTTTTTTCCATAAAAACAGGAACTATCTCGTTTAAGGATGGAGGAACATTTATCAACATGTATCATTAGGAAGGAACAGACAGTACTGTGTTGATTGGAATCGGGTGCATTCCAGCAACGTAAAAGCATGCTTTTTTATGAGTCACTGACCGGAATCGTATGCACTTCCGGCAGTATAATCTTATGGGTCAGGCATCGAGTTGTATTGGAATCCGGTGCCGTTCCAATCAACACAGGTCATGGTTACTTTTTTATGCCTTGTGAGGGCGTATCCTCATATAGATCCACTGCATTCCGAAATCATGCTGAGACGGAATCTGATGCATTCCGCCAGTAAATATTTCGGTATAAGATCTTATTTCTGCTCATATTTTCTTATCATTATTATATTCTGAAATTAAAGAGTAATGTTCATTGATATATCCTTGTTTGTAATATTACATTGTTGAAATCTCGATATATCTTAAATTTTATCTTTTGAGTTCTATATTTATATATCTTTTATATTATGAAGTCGACCATAGTTTGTCGTCGACTTAAATAATAATAAATAAAAAAAGGGCAAACATTTTAAAGAGGGCCCAAAAAAGATCTAGGGGATAAATTTGAATTTTTGGAGCTAAACACAAAAAGGGCTAGATCTGGTAACACTGGTAGCGTGTTCCGCAGACACATACGCATTATTCTGAAGGTCTTTTCAGGAATAATACTAAGAAAAAGAGGAAACACTTTAAAATGTAAAAACAAAGGAACATTTAAATTCAGCGCACAATTTATACTTACTTGCTTAATTGGCGCTTAACCGTCTAAACGGTTATGGCCGTCCAACAAGGCGCGCCGTTCGCTCCTTCGCTCCGCCAACCGCGCCAATTGGTCACACCAGGGGAGTTTAAATCGTTTTCCACCTGGTCCTTCCAACGGAATGGGGGCCGCCCTCTACCTCTGCTTCCATAGGCGGGTTCCGATAGAAACACTTTCTGGCCGGAGCATCATATTTCATTCAGCATAAACATGGCCTAGCCAGCGAGCCGCTGCGTTTTAATTCGCTGGACTATGTTGATGTCTGCGTATAGCTCGTACAGCTCAACATTAATCTTCTTCGGTACTCGCCCATCGCCAACGCGTAGAGGTCCATAAATCTTTCGAAGAACTTTTCTCTCGAACACTCCCAAAGCCGCTTCATCTGCTGTTGTCAGGTCCATGCTTCTGCCCAATAGAGAGGACGGGTACGATAAGTGACTTGTAGAGTATGATTTTCGTTTGCCGAGAGAGGACTTACTTTTCAATTGCCTACCTAGTCCAAAGTAGCATTATTGGCAAGATGATTCTTCGCTGGATTTCAATGCTGATGTGTTGCTAGTGTTGATGCTGGTTCCCAAATAAACGAAGTCTTTTACTATTTCGAAATTATGGCTGCCAACAGTAGCGTGTTGCCAAGTGCGTATGCGCTGACTCTTTGCTCGATGACAGCAGTACTTCGTTTTGTCCTCATTCACCATCAAACCCATCTTTACCACTCTCTTTTCCAGTTTGGAGTAAGCAGAACTAACAGCGCGGGTGTTTAGGCCGATGATATCAATGTATCAGCATATGCCAGTAGTTGCACCTTTTATAGAATATTTTTCCAGTGCGGTTTAGTTCTGCAGCTAGTATAATTTTTCTCCAGCATCAAATTAAAGAAAGAAGTTTTGCGGAAACCAAATTCAGACATAGCGCATATTGGCAGCTCCTTTTAATGCTGTCGAAGGCGGCTTTAAAGTCGACGAAGAGGTGATATGTGTAGATTCTCTTCACGGGTTTTTTCCAAGATTTGGCGCATTGTGAAAAAGCTGGTCGATGGTAGATTTACCAGGTCTGAAGCCGCACTGATAAGTCCAATCAGCCGTCACGGTGGGCTTCAATCTTTCGCACAATACACTTGAAAGACCTTATATGCGATATTAGAAGGCTGATTCCACGATAGTTGGTGCATTTGCAGTATCCCTTCTTGTGGACTGGGCAAAGAACACTTAGATTCCAATCGTCGCATGCACTCGTCCGCCCATATTTGCTAAGAAGCTGCTGCATGCGCCTTACCAACTCCTCGCCGCCGTACTTAAATAGCACCCCAAGCAATCCATCAGCGCCCACGGCCTGTTGTTTTCGATCTCGATGTTTTTATTCTAACTTCGTCATAATCGGGCGGGGGACATGTATTTCATCATCATCGATTGCGGGATCGGTTCGTCATCTCTGCGCGGTGAATCGCTGCCTCCATTTAGGAGAGCAGAGAAGTATTCCTCCATAATCTAAGCACTCTCTGGACATCAGTTACAAGGTCACCGTTTCGTTCTACCGGAGTTTGCCCCGGTCTTAAAACCTTCCGTCTGTCGCGGTATTTTTGGGTACAATTTTCGGGCGTTATATTCCTGGTAGCTAGCAGCTCAAGCTCCTCGCACTCACGCCTCTATGCTTCTGCTTTTTTCTTCCTTAAAAGGCATCTCGCTTCCCTTTTCAACTCAACGATAGCGTTCATACACTCCTCCTGTTGCACTCGCTTTTAACGTAGACCTGTAGGCAGCGTTTTTTCTTTTGGTTGCAAGCGGCATTCTTCATCGTACCAGTTGTTTTTTCGTGGCTCGCCGTAACCATTTTTTCTCGGCGGCAGTACAAAGTGCTTTGGAGATATGCTCCAATGCTCCTGTATCCCTTCAGAATGAGTTTTGCTCTCAGAGAGCAGGTGTGAGAGTCGAGTTGCGAAATCATTGCAGTCTGTTGTGATTGAAGCGTTTCGACGTCTAGCTTGCTGTGTTTTTGTTCCTGGTTTTAACCGCGCTGAGGCGCGTGCGTACTTGGGCTGCAACGAGGATAATGGTCCGAGTCGATGTTAGGTCTCGGAGCGTGCGCACATCTAAAACGAGGCATGCCGTCCGTCTATCACAAACGTGATCCGATCTGATTGAGAGTATGTCGATGAGGAGACAGCCATGTAGCTTGATATATCTTTTATGCATGAACCTCGTGCTCGATATGACTATGTTTCGAGCACCGGCAAAGTCAATCAGAATCAGTCCGTTAGGAGGTATTTCATTGTGTAGGCTGAACTTTCCGACTGTAGGGCCAAAAACACCTTATTTGCCCACCCTGTCGTTAAAGTCGCCAAGCACGACTTTTATATCATGACGGGGGCAGCGCTCGTATGGGCATTCTAATTGTTCATAACAAGTGTCTTTCACCTCATCGTCTTTCTCTTCTGTCGGCACATGGGCGCAGATGAATGATATATTAAAAATGTTTGCTTTTATTCGGATAGCGGCGAGACGCTTGTCCACAGGCGTGAACGCCAGAACTTGGCGAAAAAGTCTTTCTCCCACCACGAATCCGACGCCGAAACTGCGCTTATTCGTATATCCACTCCAATACAATGTTTGATCTTCTTTCTTCCTTGCTTCGTCCAACGCATTTCTTGGATGGCGGTGATGTCAGATTTTGCTTTGACGAGGACATCAACCCGCCGGGCATCTGCACCAATCCCATTTTTTGGAGCGGACGTTCCTGGTGCATGTCATCAATTCATTGTCCTTGAAACGTTTGCCATGGTGGTCATCAATAGGGAATGTATTTATCCGAGCCCAGCGCACAACCCGCTCAGTGGAAAATTTTACCTGTTTTAAGGGCTAGAATCAACGATATTCATTGCTATAAAAAATTAAACATCCGTTGTGAGTTTAAAAAAATTTTTTAAATAAATATTTTTATTGAATAATTGAAAATTAAAACAAAAAAATTAGTAGAATAATAGGGAGCAAAAATAAAAACCAAATAATGAGTTATTAAACTTCAAAAACAAAAAAATAAATACTGAACGCGTCTATTTTCATTATAAAAGTTGTAATAATAAATAACGTTAAGATAACAAATACAAAGAGAGAAGCTTAAACACAAGCAAATAATCAAAACGATATACAAGATAAACATAAATGAGGTAAAAATGTATTGCACACAATTATGTGGATGGGGATCATGTCTACGTAATGATCAACTTGTGAAGTTGAGAGTTATTGCGAGCGGCTGATAGGAATTAAAATGCGTATGTTAGTCACTTCTTGAAGATATACATAAATAATGGCACATAAAAAATATTAGATCAAAGGCCTGAAATGCTCTGCTTTTTGTGTGAAGAAATAATAAAACGAGTAGGTAAACTCCTAAAGCGAGTTACCATAAGTTAAGAAATAAACGGTGCCCTCCTTTAATAAAGGGTGTCTAAAAATCAAGAACAAACATGATGATATATTTCGTCGTATTCCTCACAATGAGACCAACATCAATTTTGATTATGCTGACAAAAAAGATCTCACCTACATATGGTACAAGTCTATTCGGTCAGTCCTAGTAAACTTGAACTTTGCTAGGACCTAATGGTTGACTGAATAGAACAGAGAAATCGACTCCTGTAGAAAGCCCCTTTAATCTAAGGAGTGCATGACAGGAACGCAGACCGTGTTCAATCATTTTTCTTGGCAACCTACAATATCAGATATCTACCGTCACTGACTAGAGCCTACGTCGGTAATTCCTAAAGATATTTCTGCAATACGTCACCTTGTCTTAGATAAGCGGACCTTCATATATCTTAAACGGATTTGGTTGACTCTTTAAAGGCACATCCATTTCTGAAATTTTCAAAATTCGATGCCCGCTCAAAAGAGCTTAAGAGTTCACTTTAATGGTCAGAAGTTTTATCCGTTAGCCTCGTCAATCTCACTAGCTGGGTGCTTTCATCCACCTTTTCTACCGCGAACCGCTACGTTTGTTTTTCTTATCCGCTATTTTCGAATTTCGAAGTCCTTTTCTCTTCCAGCTTCTGGCGTACGATATTCGTCTGTTGCAGCTATGTACTAACATGCATGAGCCAGCTATGATAAGTACCTTCCAATCTCTTGTCAGTACATCGAGTAACGACTACTTAAATAGGTGCAACGGTTTATCTGATTTCACCCATACATGGATCCATACCTGGCTTGGTATCGTAGTCACCGACTTCACGGTGAGGTGTGTCGTGCATTCTGGGGTAATTGAGACCAACTCTTTTGACGCTTTTACTTAACCCCTTGCTACCATCCAGCTGACTAGGAAGCTTAAGGTATTGTGCACTCCTAGTAGCTTGGAATTGCTGGGATGAATTTAACTCTGTAGACGCAGCTGTCTTGGCCTCGTCTCATATCACAAGTTCTAACAAGTATAACCAGCGTCTCAAGAACATATCCATTTGGTTATATAAACCCCTCATCCATCCCTCCCCTCAATTGGCCCTCACTCATACCGCCACTATGCCCCTTTCTCTTGCTTTGCAGTTCGCCACACTGTATTCCCAGGTGATTGCGGGTGTCCTCTTACGTCCAGCGTGCACCTTTGGATGGTCGCGTGTGTTGTCATGTCTATTTTTCCACACGGCGGTGAGGATAGGTGGTGTGTATGCGCTCTCTTTACCGTCTATTAGACAACTGTACCTGCGCCAATGCTCTTAAATCGTTATACTAGGCAGGGGTTTTCGTGTGGCTGATTTTGTCTGCTGCCTTTCCGGTCGCTCAGCGGCGACCGTTTTCCCCATCTTGCTCGATTGGAGAAGCTGCTGCGTCACTCCCAGGCTCACCCTTACTCCATACTTCGAGGTCCACTTATCACATGCACTGTCATCGCGTTTTCCCGACTTAAGATCCGCTCTCATCATAAACCCTCTAGCTCATATATACCTGAAGCGGATGGCGTAAATGCAGCCGCTCTTTTGGAATAACTTTTGTTAGCACCCTTTACATAGGGAAATGGACACAAAAACTGTTGTGTCTAATTAAGTATTTAAAATTGAATATAAACAAATAGAAGGGAGAAACAACAAACGAAAATCAAGAAAAATAATCAAATGAGTCGGATGCACACTGTCTGATTCTCTTCAACAGATAAAACTTCCAAGTGATATTCAATGGCGTTGATCATTACGATCTTACATTACGGAATGACAGTTTTCTCGCCAGCACGTCACAGACAGTAGCCTTAAACTGCGGAACGCCGTTGCGACCGCGTCTCCGTTCAAGTGGCTACAGGAGCTATAGAGCAACGACGTCATTGGTACCAAATTTACACGTTTCTTTGATTTTAGTTGTGATTTTAGGTGCCGCATAAACGGCGTGTACATATATATGTTCAACGTGTGAGTACAAGTGTTGTCAGCGAACGGCGGACCAGCCAGCTCAATGAGTAAGTCAACTAGACAGTCCCCATCATTTAGTTAGCTAATCAACCACTCAACACTGAATCGGTGGCGGTTTGTTTTTGTTTGTGCGGTATTTTATAAACACGCAAACTATGTGTATGATCTACTCATCCTGCCAGCATTGACCAGCAAGTGTATTCTTTGTAATAACAATGGAAATATGTTATAATTTCCCGACTTCGATATGTTCACTACGCACCAAACTAAGGCAATAGTTTT